>JBAMJV010002966.1:0-125000 GCA_037951105.1 Echinarachnius parma | reverse complement strand
TGTGAATTATGCATTTGTACAATGTGTATACAGCAGTATTCAGCTGGCCACCATTCGTTCACTATAATATAGTTTGACAAGAACCAAAATGGCCGAGACATGTTCGATCATGTAACGCATGTTTAGCTGTTACTCCGTGCTTCGCTCTGAACGATACATCGTAATATTCACTAGCATTATATTAAAGGGATCTAGTAACTTTGTTGACATGTGCAAAAAGTGATGAATGGTTGATGCAATGTATGCTGTTGTTATCTCATATGTCCTCAGGGTATTGTGTGAAAATTTCAAGTCAAATGGACATTGCATGGCCAAGTAATGAACGAAAATGCGATAGTCACTAACTCACTGCACTCACTTTGTACACGGTAAGAAAAACTCCGGGGGAGTTTTTCTTATCTGAATACTTCGATCGTACATATCTTTGTAACGAAAGGGAAATTTGAAAAACCGAAACCTGTGATTTTATTGTTAATACGAATACAACAAGGTATGAGGGAACCGCTAGAATTCAAATTTTATTTTGAGGATTTGGACAATGTTACTAAGTCCCTTTAACGTCACTGATGTGGTAAGACTAAACTGAATTAAAATGAAATGCATTCATCGTTAATTTCAATTAGCAATCAAGTCAATATTATTTACAATATTAACAATCTAATTTGCAAATGTTTAGGTATTTACAATAGTTATTTAACAAAGTGTACATTCTTAAAAAACAGAACATATATAATACAATGAAAAATAGGAGTCAACAAATCCGTGTTAGCCAAGTAAAATCTAAAATAACGATTCATTTGAGAAAGGAAACCCCCAAATGAATTAAATCTTAATTTTCTTGGAAAAAATTAATGTCATCTAGAAAACATGTACCTCATTTTCAACTGTGCAAACCACCATTAACAGTAATAGAGCGAGAGTCGACTTACTGGGGGGGGGGGGGGGGGGGGGGGTACAAGTACATGTATTAGCATGGGGGGGGGGTGTTCAATCTCTGTAATTATTGAAATGTCGACTGTGGGGCATATATCTCAGATAACCTCTTTTAGACATGCCGCTGGCCATTATATGAGTAAACGATGTGATTACAATGATTCATTATACAATATAACAGATTACCATACCTTCTTTAAAGGGAAAGTTGAGTTTTGGTAGAGAGGGCGCTAGACTACTTAATTGGTTTGTGAGGTAATGAAAAACTGTAAAATTTGAAAGAGCATATTATTTAAACAATAAAATCATCTTTGTTTGATCAAAATCGGTTCAGAAACGGCTGAAATATCCATAAATATAACAATTTGTAATAAACCCGGGGCCCCGGGTTTATTAGAGAATTTTGAACCAGCCGTTAAAAATTCTAAAAAATGCTTCCTCTTTTCAAAAAAGTTACAAAATAGGTATTTAAATAGTTGTTGGTTATTTCTCTATCTAATCACTATTTCAACAAAGCATCACATGCACAATATTTTATTCAAAATGGTTGAAACCGATGAGTGTTTAGAGTGCGCCCTCTTACGTTTTAACGGCTCTTTTTGAATGATAACATGATCTTTACTACGTCATTTGTAATTTTGTGTTCCTTTCTAGTTATAACTATTAGTTTGTAATGTAATGATGCAGGTTTTGGTTACTAAAATTCAGTTTCACTAAAACTGTACTCTCCTTACCAGAACTCAACTATCCAGTATACATGCAACGCGTTGTGAATCGCTTGCATCAATGCAAGTCGTATGCATAAAATATTGCATATAATGCCTATAATGAGCTACGACATGGCCCAGTTCCCCTTCTCCCTGTGTGCTCAGAATTAATTTTCCGACCATGAATTTGCCACAAATTGTAAGCTTAAACTATAAAGATTGTAATATGGTATTCAACTCGTAAAAATTGATGTTTTAAAATGTGTAAAAATAGGAATAAAAACTTGTGAAAAAAATAAGTTTGAAAAGTAATTTCTTTCGTTAAAAAACACTTTTCATTCTCCGTGTATCCAAAATATTAATTACTTACTACTGTTTATAGATATTGCTCTAGCAGAATATCATACTTTCTGTAAAGGTTGTTTTTTCATCCGGTCAGGAACTAGCAAAATACTAGGCGATGCATACGAGACTTCGGCAAATAATTGACATGGTCGATTTGCGATCATTTCGAACCGGGGGATACCACGCCATCGATCTCTTGCTCTGCGTCGATTCTCTATGTACTGCGCGATTATCACGTACAGCGTGCTCTGCATGCAGTTGGCCATGAACGAACACGCACCTGATTTTACTTTCGGGTGCGTAACCCCCGGAATAAACGGCTTTATATTGCCCCACATACGTATTATTGTGTATGTTGTTATCATCGAACATGACTTGAACAAGAAAAAAGTGAAAATACAAATAATGTCTTCACTGGGATTGCAATAGTAACGTTCAATGCATTACAAAGGCTTCTCACGCATGTGAGCAATTAATAATATGTATTATACTTATACTCATAATTTCTAGGTATAGTAGGCCTACTACATACTGCTGAGCATATGTTAATTCAGTTACAGAGTGGAATTTATATTTCAGTTACCTAAAAAAATGTACAAAATCATTAGAAGGTGCTATATGGTTGTAAGTGAGGTATCATTTGAAAGAGTAAGACATGTGCTAAATTATGAACTATATGTTGTGGCTATGTAATGTAATTTGCCACCCTATTATGTAACATCTTGTTTCAAAGAAATACATAAGACTTAGTTTTGTAATAGTGAACTTTCTTACAAAACCATTCCAGAAGATTGTTCTTTCCATTTTTTTTTCTTCAGGATCAGAGGGGTAGATATTCATAATCATTTGGTGTAAATTTCAATTGTTAAAGCTCATTATTTGTTTTATATAATTTATATCATATATTTTTGAACCGGGGTTCAAATGACTCTGTTGTATGTCAGTGAAATTGGTTACTTGGAACTATAATCTCTAATTTTATTTTTGCCATACAGTTAATTGTCATAACCATCATCAACAACATCATTATCATTATCATCAACATCGTTACTGGCATCGTCATCATCACGATCAACATTGTCAACATCTTCATCATTATCAAGTATCAGCATGCATCATCATCGTGCATCATCAACATCACCATCATTATCACCATCAACATCATCATCATCATCACCACCGTCATCGTAACGATAATCACGTCATCATCGACAGCATCATCGTCACGATCGACGCCATCGTCATGATTACCAACATCATCGTCACAATCATCATGTCATCATCATTATCATCATCACCACCGCGTCATCGTAACGATAATCACGTCATTATCCTCACGATCATCGACATCATCATCGACGTCATCGTCACAATCATCATGTCATCATCCATCGTCCTCCCCACCATCAATGATTCATCACTCATCAGTCATAGTGATCACTTCAAAATAACAATAAATCCTATTACCAGTATTCACAAAAAGAAATCAAAGGTTGTGAATGATCATCTTCATTTTCATAGATTGAACTCTAAATTGAGCTACAGAGTTGTGCCATTGTTCTACTAGTCAGAACTTCAACAAAAAAAGAACACACCTTTTTCATATAGATTTACGTGTGAGGAAAACATCTCCTAGCTCGTCAAGAAGTTTGGCCATGAACTAGGTTTTTTCCTATGACATCTATAAAAATGTTCTTGTGTCTGAATATGTAATTCCCCACGCGTTTTAAAGGAATAGTTGTATACATGCATCAGTAAAAATCCACCATTGCATTTATACAAATTTATCAAGAAGTGAAATGATTGGAACTGGGTCTTTGAAAGAAAACAAGTTATATTTGATACGTTTTCTAAATTTTCCATTTGTTTTTAATGCTGTTACTCATAATGTGGGTTTACATGAGACTTTACTTAAACAGTATTGGTGACGAGCCTGACAAACATAATTCTGATCATTGGGTGTGAATAAAATATTGATTTGTTGTAGCTTTGTATCCCCTTCCAGTGGAATATTCAACGATGAATATTTTTGTCACTTACCTAAACTACAGATTGTGCAGAACTACAAACAGAACAATGTGTTAAAAATGCATTTATTTAAAACTTAGAAATAAAAGATGTTTCCTGCACAGAAAATGGATTTTGGTATAGAAATACACTGCAAAGAAAATATTATTAAATTCATTTAAGTTCAATTTGTTTCAACCTCAGCCTCTTTGGTGCACAATAAATAGGTGGCTAAGAAACAGATTGGCATATCTTGTTGATGCATCTTTCTCAGGTGTAATTGAGTCTCTCAATTCTTTATGGAATTTCAATCTACAAGTATGAACAATTTACAACTTCAACTAACCTTAAATTAGTGACTGACGAGCTTTCGTTCCCTAATTTAAGGTTAGTTGAAGCTGTAAATTTTTCATCTGAATCTCTGTAACCGATGAAAGTTTTTTGTATTAATCTACAATCAGTCTGTTTCTGTAATTCCTGGGTATCCGTTCTTGATAATATTAAACGTGCACCTGTAAAGTGTCAGATATTGCCCTGGTGTGGTGTGGTTGTGGTGTGCAATGGTTGGGTGCATAGGGTGCCTGTGGTGGATGGATATTGGTAAACGTGGGTACTCTAGCAGTGGACGATTACTGGCACGAGTTCGATGTTGTGGATGATGCAGGTTGGCAGCATCAGGTGACTTTGGAGGGTGCAGGTTGGCTGTATCAGGTGGCCATGTTGAATGATGGTCAAGGTGTACAAACTTCACTCTTGGGACCTGATAGTATGAAAAATAAATTTAAAAAATATTGTCAAGATTGTCTTCTTTTGCAGTTTAACCACATATTTGTATAACAATGTTTATGCATACCTTCTAATTAGAATAGATAAATGATAAATATCAAAGATATTTCAAATTAAAATGCAATAAAATCATGTTTCATGTACTGAAAACAAATTTGAGAAGAGGCATGGCTGCAAGAAAATATTGGATCATTATTTTTTTTCACTGTGGACATCAATCAAGATTTCTGTGACCCCAAGACTATTACAACATAATCATGAGAATTAGAAACAAAATGTACCTGCTTGGGCAACTAGTGATTGCCATAAACCTGTGATGGGCAATGGTTAGGTGCATCAGGTGGATGGTTATTTGCAAGTTGGAGTTGCGCTGGGACGATCGCTGGCAAGAGTTGGATGTCGTGGTGGATGATGCAGGAGGTTGGCAGCATCAGGTGCTTGATGGGTGCAGGTCAGGCACATGGCGATTTGTTCCTTAGGATCAGCTAGCAACTTAGGGAATGTCAAACCAAAGCGATGTACATGTGTACATACATGTACCTCTGCAGACTTCTTTGCCCTTGGCCTTGATGCGCTGCGTATTCCCTTTCTGATATATGTATGCAAGTCATTCTTTCTATCCTTTACCAATAAGTTTATTTTTTTCCGTTGTAAACAGTTTTTTTGGTACAGTTTCTTTGGCACTTTTCTTGTTACCGCCGGTGCAGATAAAATATTATGTGAAGTACGTTTTATCAGGAAGAGTTCCAAATTGTATGCAAGAAAACAATTTCCTTTGGCTGTTGAATGAATCCCATCCAGCGAATAATAATACTAGTCCGAAGAAAAACTGCATATTGAAGAGTTCGCGAAAATGAAGCTGGTCTCTTTCCCAAATTCCAAATTATTTGTTCCTATTAATGTGCAATACAGACACAGTCAGTTACTAGTTATTATAAGTATTGTCCACCATCTCTCATTCTCTGTCCATCATTTAACATTCATAAAAAAAAGGTGTGTACCGTAGCGCCAGGAAAAAATTCACATTGACTTCAGAAGACAAGTTCTGGTTCAAATTCTGAATAACATTGTCTGTCCTCCAAATCACGTACAGTAGAATCCCCAAAGGCAAAGATAAACTCTTCGGAAGATGAAAGTTGAAACAGATGACAGATGGCCATCAGGCCAGGTTCCAATCCAAGGAATCCCTGTTTAGATAAGAAAGGAAAAAAAGGTTACTATACTATTACTAAAATACTATTCTACTAACTAAAAATAGAATAAATAAATATTAAAAATGAAAATAAACTCACGATTTTATCTGTTCCAACAAGAATCGAGGAATACAAATTAGGTTCAGATCTACAACTTACCCTCATCTAAATGCTGAACAGTCGTTGATGATTAGTAATTGCAAATAGAACTACAAATACAAATTACAATGCATTCCGCTTCCACTCCCACACGAATTTGAGCATATGGGACTGAGCAAGAAAACAACCGTCGCTGGCGACCTCTCGGGCTACGGAAGAATTCCCGGCTTTACCACGGTAACCATGGTTATTTCCCGCGGTTTCGAGTCAAGTTCCTCACAACTTCCGGTAAAACATCGCTAGTTAGTGAGATTTTAGCCGATTTCAGTTGCCTTTTATTCACCGAAATCACACATGTATCCCACCATTTTTCACATTATACGGTCAACCAGATAATCAACGACTCATATCTTGCAAAATCTAGCTGAAACATTGTTTCATCCAGTCAGGAACTAGCAAAGAAGAAGACTATGTCCAAAACCTCTATCGTAAGGACGAAAAAAAATCACTTTTTATTGATGACAAAAAACATGTCAAAAATTAAACAAAATATGGCAAAATTGGTATCAAACGAAAGCTAATAATGTCAAGATTGACTTACCGAGACATATCGCCATATTGAGTAAACATGTAGCCAAATAGAGAGGGCGACAAACGATGCTGTCAAATCGCTTTGTTGATCGCATCTACCGAGCGAGTTGGAAACTCATGCGCCCTCTATCGGTAGACTTGAATAGAAAACTTCGTTTAGCCTCATTATAACACGCTGTGCCATCCTACTGTATCCCTTTAACTTATTTTTTCCGAATACGAGGTGTTTTTTTCTCACAAATAGAATACTAATAATGATAATAATAATAACAATAATACAAATTATAGTAATAATAATGATAATAATAATAATGATAATAATAATAATAATAATTATAATAATAATAATGATAATAATAATACTAATAATAATGATAGTAATAATAATAATAATAATAATACAAATTATAGTAATGATAATGATAATAATAATAATGATAATAATAATAATATTAATTATAATGATAATAATAATGATAATAATAACGATAATAATAATAATAATAATAACGATAATAATAATAATAATAATACTATTTCTAATAATAATAATAATAATAATAATAATAATAATCATGATAATAATAATAATAACTAGAATTGTAATACTTGTTTAGAACAAGTATAGGTGGGCTGGTCGAACTAAAATTAAAGACATAATCAAGGGCTCATTTGAGATAGCTTATTGTCTCAGCTACAACATACTCGAAGTTCAGCGTAAACGAAGCTAAAACGAAGAAGATATTGGTCGCGAAAGACGGGAATGTAGAATCCAGTTTTGAAAAAAAGTCATGTCCCATAGAGAATACACGCAAAATGTTAAAAAATGACATGCCTCCTTAAATCGCAAAAATACGCCATGATGCCTTTGTCAAAATGAAAAATCGTGGTTATTATATTTGTAGAGAATTGTCTCAGCTAGAACATATCAAAATTTGGAAGAAAATCGATCAATATTTACAGAGATACAATAAATTTTCCAAAAATATGCTGACGTCATAATATGCAAATTGAAATTTTGAGTTCGGAGGCCATTATGATGACGCCATGAGTTAATTGAGGATCAAATGAGACATGAAATCATATCTCCGACTCATAATCTATCCAAATATGAAAAAAAGACTTGGGAGTTCCCATCCATTCTGAAGAGTTACAATGAATTTTGTATAGGCATGTTTTTGCCCATATATGCTATGTATTACAAGAGCTCGCGCGCACGGACATGTTTCTTGAACGGAAGCTCATTGCGTTTTTACTAGTCAGAAAAAGGTGAACAAGGTATCAAAATGCTTGGAAAGATGGGCTAAATATGATAACAGAGAAAATTCGGCGATTCTATGTTGCAAAATGCCAGTACGCGCGAAAACGCGCGCGCATGCGCGTGTGCGCGTTTTTTCGTAAAATGCTTAAAATGGCCTAAAACGTATCCAAAATGAATTTGCGACGATTTTGAACATTTTAAAATTTTGCGCGCGCGCTGACGCGCGCACGTACGCATGCGCGCGCGTTTTTTGACCTGAAATTGACCGGACGGATATTGACCTTGATCATGATAAATATGAATGAGAAACAACTTTTCGTTATGAAGATATGATCATGAGAAGATATTCAGAAAATTTTACAAAATGGCGCCTAGATGACGTCATCAGTCAAGGTCAGGGTTCAAAACCTTATTTTGCTTTGTCCATATGCCTATATATATGTGTGCCAAATTTCAAGGCACTTGATTGAGCCATTTTCAAGTTATCGTGGTAACAAAAAAGTGATTGGAAATAAGAAAAATAAAGAATAATAATAACTAGAATTGTAATACTTGTTTAGAACAAGTATAGGTGGGCTGGTCGAACTAAAATTAAAGACATAATCAAGGGCTCATTTGAGATAGCTTATTGTCTCAGCTACAACATACTCGAAGTTCAGCGTAAACGAAGCTAAAACGAAGAAGATATTGGTCGCGAAAGACGGGAATGTAGAATCCAGTTTTGAAAAAAAGTCATGTCCCATAGAGAATACACGCAAAATGTTAAAAAATGACATGCCTCCTTAAATCGCAAAAATACGCCATGATGCCTTTGTCAAAATGAAAAATCGTGGTTATTACATTTGTAGAGAATTGTCTCAGATAGAACATATCAAAATTTGGAAGAAAATCGATCAATATTTACAGAGATACAATAAATTTTCCAAAAATATGCTGACGTCATAATATGCAAATTGAAATTTTGAGTTCGGAGGCCATTATGATGACGCCATGAGTTAATTGAGGATCAAATGAGACATGAAATCATATCTCCGACTCATAATCTATCCAAATGTGAAAAAAAACTTGTGAGTTCCCATCCATTCTGAAGAGTTACAATGAATTTTGTATAGGCATGTTTTTGCCCATATATGCTATGTATTACAAGAGCTCGCGCGCACGGACATGTTTCTTGAACGGAAGCTCATTGCGTTTTTACTAGTCAGAAAAAGGTGAACAAGGTATCAAAATGCTTGGAAAGATGGGCTAAATATGATAACAGAGAAAATTCGGCGATTCTATGTTGCAAAATGCCAGTACGCGCGAAAACGCGCGCGCATGCGCGTGTGCGCGTTTTTTCGTAAAATGCTTAAAATGGCCTAAAACGTATCCAAAATGAATTTGCGACGATTTTGAACATTTTAAAATTTTGCGCGCGCGCTGACGCGCGCACGTACGCATGCGCGCGCGTTTTTTGACCTGAAATTGACCGGACGGATATTGACCTTGATCATGATAAATATGAATGAGAAACAACTTTTCGTTATGAAGATATGATCATGAGAAGATATTCAGAAAATTTTACAAAATGGCGCCTAGATGACGTCATCAGTCAAGGTCAGGGTTCAAAACCTTATTTTGCTTTGTCCATATGCCTATATATATGTGTGCCAAATTTCAAGGCACTTGATTGAGCCATTTTCAAGTTATCGTGGTAACAAAAAAGTGATTGGAAATAAGAAAAATAAAGAATAATAATAACTAGAATTGTAATACTTGTTTAGAACAAGTATAGGTGGGCTGGTCGAACTAAAATTAAAGACATAATCAAGGGCTCATTTGAGATAGCTTATTGTCTCAGCTACAACATACTCGAAGTTCAGCGTAAACGAAGCTAAAACGAAGAAGATATTGGTCGCGAAAGACGGGAATGTAGAATCCAGTTTTGAAAAAAAGTCATGTCCCATAGAGAATACACGCAAAATGTTAAAAAATGACATGCCTCCTTAAATCGCAAAAATACGCCATGATGCCTTTGTAAAAATGAAAAATCGTGGTTATTACATTTGTAGAGAATTGTCTCAGCTAGAACATATCAAAATTTGGAAGAAAATCGATCAATATTTACAGAGATACAAAAAATTTCAAAAAATATGCTGACGTCATAATATGCAAATTGAAATTTTGAGTTCGGAGGCCATTATGATGACGCCATGAGTTAATTGAGGATCAAATGAGACATGAAATCATATCTCCGACTCATAATCTATCCAAATATGAAAAAAAACTTGGGAGTTCCCATCCATTCTGAAGAGTTACAATGAATTTTGTATAGGCATGTTTTTGCCCATATATGCTATGTATTACAAGAGCTCGCGCGCACGGACATGTTTCTTGAACGGAAGCTCATTGCGTTTTTACTAGTCAGAAAAAGGTGAACAAGGTATCAAAATGCTTGGAAAGATGGGCTAAATATGATAACAGAGAAAATTCGGCGATTCTATGTTGCAAAATGCCAGTACGCGCGAAAACGCGCGCGCATGCGCGTGTGCGCGTTTTTTCGTAAAATGCTTAAAATGGCCTAAAACGTATCCAAAATGAATTTGCGACGATTTTGAACATTTTAAAATTTTGCGCGCGCGCTGACGCGCGCACGTACGCATGCGCGCGCGTTTTTTGACCTGAAATTGACCGGACGGATATTGACCTTGATCATGATAAATATGAATGAGAAACAACTTTTCGTTATGAAGATATGATCATGAGAAGATATTCAGAAAATTTTACAAAATGGCGCCTAGATGACGTCATCAGTCAAGGTCAGGGTTCAAAACCTTATTTTGCTTTGTCCATATGCCTATATATATGTGTGCCAAATTTCAAGGCACTTGATTGAGCCATTTTCAAGTTATCTTGGTAACAAAAAAGTGATTGGAAATAAGAAAAATAAAGAATAAAGGCAATTCTAACGAAATTATGAGGTGGTCTGTATGATGTACAGCCCACCTAATAAAGGCAATTCTAACGAAATTATGAGGTGGTCTGTATGATGTACAGCCCACCTAATAAACTAGAATTGTAATACTTGTTTAGAACAAGTATAGGTGGGCTGGTCGAACTAAAATTAAAGACATAATCAAGGGCTCATTTGAGATAGCTTATTGTCTCAGCTACAACATACTCGAAGTTCAGCGTAAACGAAGCTAAAACGAAGAAGATATTGGTCGCGAAAGACGGGAATGTAGAATCCAGTTTTGAAAAAAAGTCATGTCCCATAGAGAATACACGCAAAATGTGAAAAAATGACATGCCTCCTTAAATCGCAAAAATACGCCATGATGCCTTTGTCAAAATGAAAAATCGTGATCATCACATTTGTAGAGAATTGTCTGAGCTAGAACATATCAAAATTTGGAAGAAAATCGATCAATATTTACAGAGATACAATAAATTTTCCAAAAATATGCTGACGTCATAATATGCAAATTGAAATTTTGAGTTCGGAGGCCATTATGATGACGCCATGAGTTAATTGAGGGTCAAATGAGACATGAAATCATATCTCCGACTCATAATCTATCCAAATATGAAAAAAACTTGGGAGTTCCCATCCATTCTGAAGAGTTACAATGAATTTTGTATAGGCATGTTTTTGCCCATATATGCTATGTATTACAAGAGCTCGCGCGCACGGACATGTTTCTTGAACGGAAGCTCATTGCGTTTTTACTAGTCAGAAAAAGGTGAACAAGGTATCAAAATGCTTGGAAAGATGGGCTAAATATGATAACAGAGAAAATTCGGCGATTCTATGTTGCAAAATGCCAGTACGCGCGAAAACGCGCGCGCATGCGCGTGTGCGCGTTTTTTCGTAAAATGCTTAAAATGGCCTAAAACGTATCCAAAATGAATTTGCGACGATTTTGAACATTTTAAAATTTTGCGCGCGCGCTGACGCGCGCACGTACGCATGCGCGCGCGTTTTTTGACCTGAAATTGACCGGACGGATATTGACCTTGATCATGATAAATATGAATGAGAAACAACTTTTCGTTATGAAGATATGATCATGAGAAGATATTCAGAAAATTTTACAAAATGGCGCCTAGATGACGTCATCAGTCAAGGTCAGGGTTCAAAACCTTATTTTGCTTTGTCCATATGCCTATATATATGTGTGCCAAATTTCAAGGCACTTGATTGAGCCATTTTCAAGTTATCGTGGTAACAAAAAAGTGATTGGAAATAAGAAAAATAAAGAATAATAAAGGCAATTCTAACGAAATTATGAGGTGGTCTGTATGATGTACAGCCCACCTAATAAATAAATAAATAAATAAAGGCAATTCTAACGAAATTATGAGGTGGTCTGTATGATGTACAGCCCACCTAATAAATAAAGGCAATTCTAACGAAATTATGAGGTGGTCTGTATGATGTACAGCCCACCTAATTATAATACATGATAAATAATATTTATGTGTCACGTAATACTGATTTTTCTAAGCGCAACTAACAGGTACCTAAATTGAACAAATATCCGCCTAAGCAAACACAGATACACGGGAGGAGGGGGAGGGGACTTTCGGGGGTGTTGTGCTACTGTTTGTATGTATTTTCACAATGTGGAAATAGATAAATTGAAATTGAACCACTATAGGGCAATTCCACGGTAACGGAAGGACATTCAGACACAATTTTGGAACTTCAATCAAATAATTCCAGGATCCTGCTTTTGATTTTTTATTCTAAATGGCATGTCTTTGATCCTTGTTGGGACACCTTTGATTTCCACTATTTCTAAAATTTTGACCGCATTATGTAAATTAGATATGGACACTAATGAGGCCGGTAACGGAAGGACGCCAAAATGGACATGGATTTTCAAGTTTTTTAGTTATGACCCAATCTCTGTGAAGTTACGAGGTTTATCATGTTAAGTTGGCTACTAGTCAATTTCCTTATGTTCACAGAGTATAACACCACCTTTTAAGAAAAATATCTACATTGGTATATTAATTATGAGAAATTAATTACTCCAGTGTTCGGTAACGGAAGGACGGTAACGGAAGGACCTCTGAAAAGTCTATTGGAATTGTACAATAAAATTAATTTTGAAATTTAAAGACCATTTATGAGAAGGAAACATCTCTTTTGTGGTCTAAAATGAGTTTGTATCATAGATAGCATATGGACATCACAAGCATTTACATTTCTATTTTTTTCTTACTATATTTCATGCTCCAATGGCTCTTATTCGTGGTAAATCCATGGTAACGGAAGGACACTCAGACACAAATTGTCAACTTTAAGAAAGACATTTTTAAATACTTGTGTTGTTAGAACAGTCTATTTTGATAACAATACTTCCAAAACATACAGTTTTAAGGTCCCATTATTATTTAATTTTTTTTTTATCTCCGCACATTATTGAATATGCATACAAATGAGGTCGGTAACGGAAGGACCCCAAAATGGACACGATTTTGTTATCAAATCAGTTTTAACTAAAACTCTGTGATATTAAATAATACAAAATATTTTAAGGGTACACATTTCATTCTCTGAAGGGTTAAGAAGAATTTACTTGTTCTTTGATTAAAATTTGTCCGCAGATATTTGAGTTATTTCACACAAAGCGGACCAATGTTCGGTAACGGAAGGACATAATGGACTATAATGTATGATATGACACAGTAAGGGTCATTCCATGTCAAATCACCTTTAAAAAAATAGAAAATTTTCATCGCAGCCCCCTTCAAATTTGCTAATATTTGGTATGTATGATATTTCAACCTTTAAAAGCGCAAATATTTAAGTTTTAGCCCAATCCGCCCAATGGTTTTGGCGCTATGGTCGATTCTTATGGGGGAGTTTTGTAAGAAATGGGCGTGGGCACCATTTTTCAAATGGCCATTGTCCATTAACCGTTGGGTCAATTTATTTTGTAAAGGTGTCATTGGACTGGGGATGTTATGTGCAATCCATTTATGCCATTTGTGTTCATGCATGAACGAGTTTGGATACGATAACCTTTGACCTTAGATTTTGACCTTCCGTTTTACCTCGTGGATCAAACAATTTTGAGAATTTGTTTTGCTTAAATCTTGGCTTGATATAATTTCTACAACATATGAAAGAATTGGAGATATATTATTTCTTGCTGTTTCTACACCCTTGTTTTTAGTTTGCAAATTTCATGTAAAATTTAATTATTTTAGACCTACACCCATGTCCAAGAATTCTATAGGGGTGTATTGTATACAAAAAGACCTATTCAAAGTCATGATCAGAGCCTATTCACACCCTGGCTCACCACAGTTAAATAGACCTACTAATCCCCATACAATAGAAATCCAGACAAATGGCATCATGGTACAAGGGCCCTGTTGCAGAAAGTGATAAAATCAAATGTGAGCCAGATCAAATGTTCTAAATGCACAAATCTGATTGGTTGAAACACAGAAAATTACTAGTCTGACCACGCTACGCCACTGATAGCTGGCCATTGCAGGTATTGTCTCATTATTTTGGGTTTTCATATATGAGAGACCAATTTTTTAACATAAATGTTGTCATAATATGTAATATGAGGTACCTTGTCCATCTGTTACCATGTGTATGGTAACGGAAGGACATTTTCTTTTGTTATTTATTAATTAACGAAGAAACAATGAGTAATAAAATTGTTAGCAATGGGAAGGCCTACTTGAACTTGCTTTGCACTGAAGATCGGTCTGCTCTCTAACAATTATGTGAGCCACAAAATTAAAAATATAAATTTTTCGGTAACGGAAGGACATTTTCATAGGCTGAAAATAAGAAGTCATTGAAGCATAACAAATCAAATAAATCATACAAATTTACTATTTTACGAAATGGTCATATCTCAGGAGTCAGAATAATGGTTTTTAGGCTTAACTGGGGAAATATTAAACAAACACAGGATCAAAACACTTTTTCACCAAAATGTCAAATTTGTGGGGTTCAATTATGGTTATAAAGTTATTATAAAAAAACAACTAAAATTATGTAAAACTAAAATTTTCTCATTGAATTCCAAAAATATAGAATTTAAAGGAGGGGTGCAATCCCGGCTTTGATTCAGGTTTATAGCTTTAAATATGTGCCTTTATTGATATACCACACTCTTTTTTTCAAAGAAATCCTTAAGTTGGAAAAAAAAGGTAAATTTCATGCAACTTTTTTGCTTTATTACGCATCGGCGTTCCATGCTCCTAAAAAAAGTCATTTATAGCAGAGCGGAAATGTGCGCACGTGTCACCCGATTCATGACATCACTTGCAGACCGCAACGCGGAGGAATGTGCATTGTTTACATGCAGAGCCTATCACTTGCTTGTAAAACAAACTCGTTTTTGCTTGTAAATTGAGGTTTTACTGAAAATGCTTAAGAATTGCTAAGAAATGAATTGTAGCAGGATGCAGCTACACATCTGAGTGTATATCGTCCCATGATATAAACCTGAACAAATGTTTGCAAATATTGAAACAAATGGAAATAATATCTCTGTGTCAACGTGAGTATTGTACTCAGCGTGTACGTCTATGACCGAGCTAAACTGCGATTGCCTGCCGGTGACGTCACAAAGATGACGTCATTTTTTGTTCGCCCGGGACTCAGTTTTTTTACGGGGGTTCCGAAAGAGAATTTACAAGTTGATTTTTTTATTTTACCGGGTTTTCCCACGAGGAAAATATGTTTGTATTAGTAATCTTCATGAAAATCTACCTTAGATACAGTAAAACCCAATTTTGAGGCAGTTTTCTTGTCACCATACCTTTAAGCTTTGATTTGATACCAAATTTGTATCATAAAAATGCTTGTAACATTTTTGGTCAAATGTCCACTTTGGCGTGGAATTGCCCTATACTGCGCCAGTATGAGGAAATCGGTTTCGATTATGATTAGCCATTAATTTTCATGATCGATTACTTAACAGTTTTAGTCAGAAGTACCATTTAAACTTGTTATTGTAATTGTTTTTTTTTTTTTTTTTTAATGTTAGTATTATGCTGAATTGTGAATAATCAAAAATGTACATCAAATTATATAGATATCTTAAATATTAGTAACATGGTTTGAAAGTCAATCATACAAGAATTAAATTCATCTATCTGAAAGTACTAACCATGTACAATTGTTACTAAATATGGATGGAATATTTATATCAAAACTAATTCTTCTGAAAGAACTTCTTCTGTACAAATTGTGATAATATGCAGGAAAATTCTGTACTCTCGCGGGTATAATGTGTCACATATCTCTCGAACGGATTATATTCCTCAGCGTAGCCCACGATACTCTCTTCGTACATCTCATTTTCCGTACCCTGAATCAACCGTACACATTGTATTGTGCGTGTGATATTTTCGACAACATCCTCATCGGCCGTCTTCCCGAGAGTGTAATTGAGTGATGTGATCAGCTCATGTGCGCCTTTGAGAAGCTCTTTATCATCCTCAAGTAGGATATCCATTCTCCCCGCCGCTTTGTCTATGGCTTTCACCACATCTCTCGCATTGCGCTGTAAGCCCAACATCTTCTCTTCAGCAGTATCAACTCTAGATGTGACGTCATCAAGTAACTCGTGTCGTTTGTTCTCAATTTTCTGCTGATGTTTCTCTGCATATTCGTGATATCGCTTCAGCCGCGCTTCTCTCTTCTCGTTGATTTCCTCCGTTATCTTCCTTATTTCTTCATCTGCCTCGTCATCGATCAGTTTGGCAGCATCTTGCTCCTCCTTCCTCCAACGTGCTAATTGACCATCTTTGGTATCATTAACTGCCTTTTCAACTGACTTAATATGTGCTTCACATTTTTTCATACACTCACTTACTCTACTTTCGTAAGTTTTCCAAGAATGTTGTTTGTCATTTAATGTGGGTCTCAGCTTCAACAGTTGGTCTCTTTTCTGTTCAAGTACGACGGGGACATTTTCCAGCTGACACGGCTTCTGATGATCCTTGATGGCGCATAACCGACAGACAGCTAACTCGTGCTCTTGGCAGTACAGTTTAACAGGCTTGTCGTGTATCTCACATAGTAGGCCAAGTTCATCTTTCCTTACTTTCCTGCAGCAACCAGTCTTGGGGGCGCACTCTTTACAATAATTCATTTTCTCCTTCAAAATATATGTCACCCCACTGGAAGCCTGACACCCCAGTCCTTCGCACTTGTTTTCGTCCACGCTGAATCCGGTCGCCATTATAATGAGAGAGATTCGAAGCGTTCCTGTCCTGTTCCTGTATACGTAAACATAAAGCGGAATAAAAACACGATTGCCATATAACTATCGATCTCCAAAGTGATGCAAATTGTGTTTAAAGGGAGTGCCCCTCTTTACTTAAAAATGCCAAAATGCTTCAAATTTGGTACAGATCTGTATAATACTTGTATTATGCTGCGTATGACAATTCATAGCCGTAGGTGCAATCATTCATAGCGATCACTGCTGATGTGCAGATCTCTCTCGTTGTGCAGATCCCTCTCGTTGGTGGCGCTATCTATTATGGGTGTTTTTTTACTATGATTCTCCGCGCTAAAACTGTCGCATCACATTCATATCACATACACTTTCCAACATCGAACGTAGAGGGAGCTAGACATATTATTGTGAGGTTCGGTTATTAAACCGTCGTCCAACATTGTATTAATCTGCAGGTAATACAAACAATCGTAACATTCATAACTCCAACAAAATACATTGTCAAGTCCTATTCTTTTCAGAATAAATTTTTAAAATCATGATCTATAATATTTGAGGTTGATATGGCAGCTTATATTTTTTGGCTTGAAAAGGGGCACTCCCTTTATAGTCCAGTCAATCTAGCAAATATTAGGGGGTAACCTCGGCAAAATTGCAACACGGGATTTTTTTTCAGAATTCTGTTCAGGAAACTCCCCTTAACAACCAAAAAAAAGTCCTAAGAAATCGAAGCTGCGGAAAGTGGTTTAATTTGCATTATAAAGATAATTAGCAAATTTGCATAATTATGAAATAGGGTCAGGGGTCATTTTCTATCTAGGAATAGTACGCTAGTAATTAAAACAAATATTCTAAGGTATTTTGGGGCAAGGAATCTGTTCCCGGTGCTCGTTTGCGAGTGCCATATGGAGAAAACCCTGAAATCCAAGATGGCTGCTACCTAATTTGCATATTTATGAATATTATTGGTTTTCATTGGCTACAGCCTCTAATAAGCAATAATTATAGTGTTTTTTTTTCTTTAATCATGTTCTAAATGTATATCAAATAATATACTTCAGCTTGGTTGCCGCCTTGGCAACCTCTTGCAATGCATATAATTAGCATAATTGTATTATTTACCTAATTTGCATATTCCCCCAAATTGAGTATATTGGGAACCCGGAAAATAAAAATGACGTGAAATACCACTTTTCCAAGGTTTTTGGGGGCAGGAAATCCATTTATGATACTTAATTCGACGTATCACCTTGGCAACCCACATAAATCCAAGATGGCCGTCTTTGGCATTTTAAAGGAGATAATGCTATTTGCCACTTTAACGGCATTTTTTTAGAGCATAATTTATTCACTGTTAGCACATTGCAATTTAAGTATTCCGATTGCTAATTCGAATAATTGAGAGTCCTAAAATTATAATATTGTTAATAATATAACCAAACGAATGAAGCTGTGTATCATTACATGTGAAATGTGGGGAGCAGCCATCTTGGATTTAAGAAGGTTGCCATGGTGCTATATGGAAAATAAGTATAAATAATGTACTTGTTGCCCCCCAAAACCTTGGAAAAGTGGTATAACTTGTAATTTTTACTTTCCGGGCTCCCAATATACACAATTTGGGGGAATATGCAAATTAGGTAAATAACCCAATTATGCAAATTATATGCATTGATAGAGGTTTCCAAGGTGGCAACTAATCTGAAATAGCTTCACTACATATTTAGAACATGAATGAAAAATAATAATCCGGAATGATTGCTCATTAGATGCTGTAACCACTTAAAACCAATAATATTCATAAATATGCAAATTAGGGGCAGCCATCTTAGCTTTTAGGGCGTTGCCTATACGACACATGCAAATGTGCACCGTTAATGGATGCCTTGCCCTAAATTACCCTAGTATAATCGTTTTTATCAATATTGTACTATTCCTAGATAGAAAATGACCCCTCACCGAATTTCAGAAATATGCAAATTAGCTTATATTTATAATGGAAATTAAACCACTTTCCGTAGCTTCGATTTCTTAGGACTTTTATTATGTTGTTCAGGGAAGTTTCCTGAACAGAATTCCGAAGAAAATTCCCATGTTGCAATATTGCCGAGATCAAGACCCTATATATATTGACTGGACTATAGATGTGTTCGTTGAACTTGGTACAAATTGATTACCATTCTGTAGCCTATAGTTTTCATTCATTTGTAAATGCAAAGTTACATAAAAACTAAAATTATCAGCAACCGTTTCAATAGCTCATTTGACTATTATGCAAAGCATTTTAATTACAGGCCTAGTATTTTGATAGGATGTCTAACAAAAATACTTGGTACTACTGACCTGAAAAATATAGGTGTTATCTTTGTATTCACACAACAAGTCCGTTTTTTGATAAAAATGTGCAATATTTTACTATTTGTGTGGACATTAATTTACATATTATGCAAATTATATGCAAATTATGTTGAAGTGATATACGTGTCACCGTGTGTTATGGTATATTGGCATTTGATACTAGATGTGCACACTATTCTGGCTATGATAGTGCATCTAGATTTTAAGCAATACATAACTTCATATTGATCCAATCAAATTATAGCTCTAGGTCTAGGTCTAGGTCTATTTTGTTCAACAATATGGAATATTTTATTTTTTGGGGAACCTAATTTGCATATTATGCAAATTATGTAGTCATTACAAGTACGGGTATGCGTTCATCGTGTACCTTATAATACTAATATTGGGTTGCCATACTTTTCTGGCGTCAATATAGTATATAAATATTTTTTAACAATTAATTTAATATTTTTACCTTTAAACAATACCTAATTTGCATATTATGCAAATGAAACCACTTTCCGCAACTTCGATTCCTTGGGACTTTTTTTGTTTTTTTGGTTTCCTGAACAGAATTCCGAAAAAAAATCCCGTGTTGCAATTTTGCCGAGGTCAAGGCCATATATCCATATATGCATTGGAAATGTTTTTTGGGACGGAATTCCATTAATTTCCATCTCAGTTCGTAGACCGCCAGTCTAGCATTCCAGAAGTCTCGTGATCGATTCCCGGGAAAGCCCAATTTTATTTGCTTATTTTTCACATAAATATTCATTTGAGAATTTATTCCGATTCAAATTCAAATTAAAAATACATGATTTCAAAGATTCATATACAATAACAAAAAATGATTCAAAAAAATTACAAAAGCATTACAACTATTTACATTAACGGCATAAAACAAATAACACACACATAGAATAAGAGAATGAAAGTAAGCTTTACAATATGAACCATTCAAGAAATATGTTAATAACAAAATTATCAATTAATAATTTCGGAAAAGGGGGTGCACAATTAAAAGCCATATAATATATGGCTTTTGATTGTGCACCCCTTTTCCGAAATTTATTTATAAGTTATTACTTATACACGTTATATTATAACGTTTATATATTTATTTTTTATCATGAGTAATAACTTTAAAAGTATGGCAAACCAAATCGTCTTTAAAATTTAATCATACCATAATACCTAAACAATTACTAACATATTAAAGCAAAGACACAACAATTGATGTTCTTTAAGAGGTGAAATATTAACAAAACATAATTAATATTGATTAATTAAATATTTTGTATATTGCCTTTTAAAAACATTATTATAAGCAATATTACAATTATTGAAATCAATATTATTCCATACTTCTGGTCCTGTGTTTCGTAAAGAATATGTAGATAAATCATTAGTGTACGTCCAGCGGTGGAATTTGTTGTAATTTCATGTATACTCCGCAAAAAAGAAACTGGACACTTGTATAAGTTGAAATATGTCATATTAATGTACGATAAGGTGTACATTATCATATATCAAATTAAAGGGAATTTAGTCCTCTACATGCAGGGTATAACTTAAAGGTGTTATCGTGTAATCATGAAATGCCATAGTCAATTAACACTAGCAAGGTCTGTTTTCAAAAATAGCAAAACAATGGAGGACCACACCATTCGACTGAAATGATAGTAAGCGTTTCACTTAAAACAAGATGAGCGGGGCAAGTAAATTATGACATTATTCAACTTTATTGTTATGAACAAACTCTGGAAATATAAATTTGTCAATAAAACAGGGCCAGGTTATGAGAGCATTATCATACTGGTCTGTATTACAGGCATGAAGCTTGTCTATTTCATGTGTCCCCTGCAATTTTAAAAAAAATGTTAAAGACTGCCCAAATGTTTGACCAAGGGTGACTTCAGGTTTTGAAGATCTTTGGACTATGGTATAATTCTTGAGAAGACTTTATACCATTTTCATGCTGAAATAAGGGCACAAACTGTGGTTTTGACTAATAAAGCTTTGCCATGGAATTCCCCATTTTGTTACTTTTGGATAAAAATAACACCTATAACGTTCACAATTTGTCTTCATTTATACTCTTTATTGAGATGAAGATAGAAAAGGTCACATTTGTAATGAAAAATTATGCCATCTCATGAATATAGCGTTTTAGATTATGCTTATCAACATTTATATGGTTGAGTGGATGTTCCATTTTTGCTATTTTTGAAAACGGACCTTGGTGTGGTTAATTGACCGTGACAAGTCATGCATGAATGATTCCATCTGGATTTCATGCGAATATTGAAGAGGGTAATTTTATCTTTAATTTGATATACAATATCATATATTTTATCGTTAATGAATACGAAATATTTGGTCTCATACAAGTGTCCAGTTTCTTTTTTTGCGGAGTATACAATAACCGTGAATATTACGATTCAAAGTAAAAATATTCATTAATAAGTTTTAACGGACAATTCATTGGTAGTTAAAACAGTTTACTCTTGCGTAACACCGAAGCGTCTGCGGTGAGTGATGGGGGTCAATGGGGCAGGGCAAGCCCCGACGCTGCTCAAGACGTGTGCTCATAGGGCAGTCACACCGCCAAACCGAATCCAAACCGACACGAGACCGAATAATTCGTGGACGCTGCGGGGACGTTCGGGGTGCTAGTGGTTTGGTGTCGAAGTGGTATCGGAATTGTCGGTATCTTGTCGGAGTGGGTTCTTTCGAGCGTGCTCGAAAGAACCCACTCGGACAAATTATTGCGATGCTTGCGGGGAAGTGTCGGGGACGGTTCGGGGAATGCGGGGAGGATTCGGAGTGGAATCCATCTGGTGTCGGGGTGAACATTCGGGCTGGATTCGGTTCTGATGCCATTTGGATTTCGGCCAAAATGAAACCCCCCCAAAAAAGAATGAAAATGTTCTACCCGAATGATGCACGCAACTACACCGATACCAAACCGTATCAAGACCGAATAGCCCTCGAGTAATGCGATATTTACCCACTAGAGCACATCCGGTATTTGCAAGAGGATCGATATCTTGGGCATATTTACCTATAATTTTTTTCTGAAAAAATATATATGTTGGGCTTTAAATTGTACGATTTGATGCATACCCTAGACAGAAATATATGATTCGAAGTTCAAGCTATATAATCAAACATACATAATGCAGGGTTGCCAACGTTGAGCCAGAGGTGAGAGTGAGACAATGCGAAGGAGCGAAGCGACTGAGCAGGGGAGGGTGTGGGAGGGGGGTGTCCCCCCTCCCACGGTAGGGAGCTATTG
Organism: Echinarachnius parma; assembly: GCA_037951105.1. Classification (NCBI taxonomy): domain Eukaryota; kingdom Metazoa; phylum Echinodermata; class Echinoidea; order Clypeasteroida; family Echinarachniidae; genus Echinarachnius; species Echinarachnius parma. The sequence continues at coordinate 102,231 of JBAMJV010002966.1, read as the reverse complement.
CATTTTTGGACTTGAAATTGTGCAATCTGGTGCATACCTAGATAGGAAATTTGGGCTAGGGTTAGGGTTAGGTTAGGGTGTATCTGCGTAAGCGTCTTATGATTTGATAGACCAGAAATTTTAAATATATTTTTCACGAAAAAACAAATAATTGACATACTAATAAATATGCACCCAAATACACACACATATCGTATGTGTATCATACGCAGTTCCATAACCATATGCAACATTATGTATGATCTAACAACGTACATCCATGAATGAGTCCCGAGGGAACGAATCGACCAAGGGTTGGGGCAGAGCCAGAGGGGGGAGGGTTTGTGAGGGGGTATCCCCCTCCCACGATAAGGAAACTTATTTGGACTTTGATTTGGACTTGGGCCATAGTGTTTTCTTCATAGTCGGCGAAGGCTCCTTTTTGGCATTTCCGGTTTCTACGGCACAGGTTAAGCAATTTGCGATAATCTATCCTGGTGGTCAATCGTAGACGTCCTAGAGATAATCTTGGCTTTACTTGACCCTTCTCTCGATGAAATCTGAGGACTTTACAGACCTAAACCTGCGATGGTCCAACGAAATAGTGGACATTGCTTGTTGACACCCCTTCCGGGTGGAGCACAAGCATCGTTCGGTGGGTAGCCAATGGCATTGGACGGGGTATGGTCTGAAGAGCCTCTGTGCCAATTTTGGTTGAAATTTGTACAGCCAATTCTGGGAAATGACCCATAACAACGACTTGTTGGACATACGCTTTGGACAGGGAAAGGGGCCAATCATCAAAGGTCCTGCCTTTCAAAGGTCAAAACAAAAGAATAAATTAATTAATGCAAATTCATGCTGCTACAATAATTGTACATTGGTAGTTGGGAAACATAATGTAATGATTATTTTTAGTCTAAAATGATTAATTTGGCGCAAAAAGCAGGAAAAAGAATAAACAGAAAATATTCCAACTATATGCCCAACAGTGTAGATATTTGCAACAGCATATTGTCGTTATGCATGTATAAACTGCCATTTTGGTGTACTATATTATTCAGGATCCTTGATATCTGGATATAATTCCGGTACCTTTTTAAAACGTACATCAGTTATTCTATGTCCAGTAATATTGGTCACATTTTAAAAATGTATATCAGTTATTTAAATTGTGGAAGCATTGTGTTTAGAGTCAATGTGAGGGTCGCGGGTTAAAGTTTACCCGGCATCTGGTAATGGCCTTCAGCAAGGCACTTATTTAATATTGCTGCTCTTCACCAAGGTGTACGAGATAAGCACATAAAGTGATTATGTGCAAGGCATGACTGTGTGCGCTTCTAAAGTAGCACTTGTTACAGTGCCCCCAGGGAGTGGAGAGAGGGGAGACATTAAGTGCTGGCTTGAGTGTGGATCTGTAATCAATGACTGAGGTAATACTATTTAATGTAAGAATCTCTGGGAGAACAATGAAAAACACAGCAAAGGCTACCTCACGTTCAAACAAAACAGAATTATTATGTGTATGAAAGTTTATCTAAACCGAACCAAAAAAACTAAACCCCCTAAACAACAGCTCATAATTTCATAACCAATAGTCGTTTCACAATTTTGTTTCGCCAAAATATTTATATGGTAGTAATGGTAGTTAGTCGCTCCGCTCCCTCACTTCACGCCCCACCCGATATCTGGGCAAAAGAAGCCAGCCCGCCCCCCCCCCCCCCCTCCCTGGAAAAATATGCAGCAACGCCCATGACTACGGTTCGCCATTTTGCAAAAGCTAGCAAAAAATTTGTTCGTCCCCATCCGTCAACTGGAAACTGTTCAGACGATTTGGAAAAGGGGGACAGTCCCTTTAACAACAACAAAAATGCATACCTCTAGTATAGTGTACGGAATATTTCAACATGAACTCATATCGGGCAGGAGAAAGGAGTCTTTTTCCGCACGTAGAAGTTGTCAATGATTGCAAATTATTTATAAAACAGCACACATTTTCAATGTTTTTTTGTTTAGAATGCCCAACTTTAAAAAAGGGTGAAAAATCCTACTGCAGTGGGTAAATGCCCGTGTAAGCACAGCAACACAGAATCACAAATAACTTACCACAACTTTATATACATAGATTAATCCAAAGAAACGTGTGTAACCAGCAAACGTCATCTGATCAGTTTGTCATTGTTTGTAGTGTATCTACTGCGGTGAATGATTACGAAGCTCTCGTCAATTATTGTATCAAAATATATTTCTACTGATTGTGTACAACTACCAATGATATTGCGAGTTACGTGACGCTCATAGGGGGATATACGGCACAAAGTGAGAGGAGCCGCAACACAATTATAATTGCGACACTCTTTAACCGGATGTGGTGTGGGAAGATTGGTAGAGCGCGCTTTCCGATCTTGATATCACGAGTTCGAACTCTGCCCATGCACCACGTTCGTCCTTCCGCAATACAATTTATCCACAAGTTATATTCCACCATGTCAGTCATATGACCGACTAATGAGCAAAGCGGAAATGCAAAGTGGTTCACTTCAATCAAACATATCTAAATATGAACAACCGAAACAACATCCCCACTGGTAATACGATTACAATTGGGTATTTTAGTCCTGCTAGAGTTCTAGGCATAGACGTACCCAGGGAGGTTGGGGGTTTTGTTTGTTAAATTATTTGTGGCCACGTGCCCCCCCCCCCCCCGCCCCCCCCCCCATAAACTTCAAAATGCTAAGTGAATCATTATGGCTTGTTGGTAAGTGACGTAGCTACGGAGGGAATGCGCCCTAAATTATTTGACATAACAGTGACAAACATTACATAAGGGAGAACACTGATACAAAAATCCTGCACTTGTCGTCAAAAATCAAAATTTTGATTTTCGAGCCAGGAGAAATGCGTAAGCACACGCTTTGATATCATGCCTCCTTCTAAATCATTGGACAATATTTGGCAAAGATATGATCGTTTCAATTTTACTAACAAGAGTCTTTTACATACCTTATCTGAACTTCAAATGCCCATTTCTTCAAAACATGGATTACCAACAAGTGCAGGCTTTGGGTGTTGCTATATCCAGTCATAAATATAGAAATGTATTATGGTGTGCCTCCAATAATTCGTATCGCCTCCCCCGCCCCCAACCCCACCCCCATCCCCCTCTCTTCCTAGCTCCCCCAAACGATTCGACAATTGAAACCACGGCTTGGACGTGTTCAATCTTGAAATCATCTCGCTTCGCTGAACAGGAATCTGCTTCTTCAGACTCGAAACTATCTTACTGTAATATCAAAACAAGGACCCCGTTTACAGTGAAAAGAAAAGCGGGGCCGAGCCGCGGCTCGGCCTCGCTTTTTTTTTCACTGTAAACGCTCAAAAGGCCAAATGCGGGGCCAAAAGTGGCCGCGCATTTGGCCCCGCTCTGGAGGTTGTCTCGGCCGCGGCTTTTCTCACTGTAAACGCACGCAGGGCCAAATGCGGTACCAAATTGGGAAAACAATTAATTGCAAATAACGCGCCTTTGTACTGTGACCCCGGCGCGCCCCCAAAATAATGGTTTGTTTACATGCAGAGCGCCACTACGACAAGATATTGAAAGGGCGTCCGGGCCGAGCCCGCCACTGTAAACGCACACAATTGGGGGGGGGGGGGGGGGGGCGAGTACTGTAAACGGGGTCTAGGATGCCTGGTTAACAGTGAGGGAAAGGGTCCCATTACGGAGATACTAGCTTTCCCCCCAAACGGAGATCACGTACGCTGGCGAGGCGCAGGTGTCATATTTCAGCCACTTGAGCGAGCAAACTAATCGCTCCGACTAGATGTGTTTGAGTCGTTTTACGCGTAATTCAGTATGTGTATCGTAGCGAAGCCGATCATGTATTTCACACAGAGGCATTATCATACTTACTGATCAGTTTATATCAAACTAATATCATGATCATCGTTTTTAAAATCATTACGATTGGGAAGGGGGATTGAAATTAATATTTACAAAAAACATATGTGTGTACATATCTTTGCGTGATCATGTAACATGAACAACACATTTCAAGTTATTTATAACGACCGTGCTTGTATATACAATATTGTATTGAAGAATGACTTAGCAAGTACATGAACAGGTATATTAAAATATATATTTGGAATAAAATGATTGTTTTATTTAAATGAGCGTTTTTACCCTCGCTCTCAGTTGTAAGAAGTATTGTTGTAAGAAACACTAAATAGCGACCAACAGTAATGATAACAATCACAATTTACAAGGAAATCCTCCCTTGCGTGTGTATACCATAGTGTATGCCAACTTTCAGTGCGTTGAGCTATGAATCCTGCGTCCGTACGCTGAGTATACCCCGTATAGGAGATCTCCTTAATGGGACCTTTTCTCTCACTGGTTAATGTTTAAAGCCAAATAACAGAATTAGGAAACGCCCCACACACACAATTAAAGAATATTCTTTGAAAGCATATCCATCAAGTGAAAGAATAATTATATCACATGTTATCTGTAAACGTAAAGATTTTGACAAGAACTGCTTGAAACTGACTATTTGAGTGATAAGGTGTAAGAGTCTTTTACCAGAGGTGTAATTATACCGCATATACGCTATATGCAAAAGCAATGCAAGCGCACGTATGCATGCTTGTCGGCCAGTATACCCAGCCCGGCGTATAGGGGCGGAGAACGGGCGGTGAATTCTGGCCCAATTTCAGCGGCGTGCATTGCAGTTTCAACCGATATTTCTGCAATTAACGATACTCAGGTTCGGATTTTACTACACAAGCGCTTTTTAAAACTATTTCAACAATATTGATCAATTAGTTTTGCCAATGTAAATGTAAACTTTTCCTAATATTTCTATTTGGATTTAAAACTGACACTGATTCAACATTTAACTGTTAAATGTGACACAATTAATCACATTTGGTCGTTTTGAAGTACAAACATAACTCATATATCTTCTTGCTTTGTCATGTCAATGAAACTGTCTACAATCACTTTCCTGCATGTGCTTATACTAAAGGAGACAACAAAGAAGACTTGCCAATGCAAATGATTTTGTCCATCCAAGTTCCGGGTTCAAAGTCCAATTGTTCAAAGGGATCTAGTAACTTTGCTGGCATGTGCATATATTTTGTGATCTGATATGTCTACTAGGTAATGTCTGAACATTTCACGTTAAATGGATGTTATATGGCCGAGTAATGAGCATATTTAAAAATATTACTGTTCTATCATATATAAGCTTTTCTAAAATCTTGGAAAATGATGTCAGCAATGAAATGGGTCTATAATTACTTAATATTTGAGGATCACCCTTTTTAAATACTGGCACTACCTTAGCAATTTTCATTTGCTTTGGTACAATACCAGATAAGAAAGATAAATTAAAAATATGAACAAGTGGTATCACAATTCCATGTATAATATCCTTAATTAATTCATTTTTTATACCATCAAAGCCAGGGCTCTTATTACATTTAAGCGAGCCCACAAATTTAAACAATTCTGCTTCATTTGTGGGCATTAACAATAGGCTATCTATATTGGGTTCTTGCATAAACTCAATAAAGTTTTTCTGACATCTAGGAATAGAGTCCTGTAGTTTCAACCCAACACTACAAAAATATTCATTAAAATTGTCCACAATAATTTGTCTATCTTCTACAGAACAACCATTCACATTTATACATTTAACATTCGTAGTTTTTACTGATGGTTTTGAAAAACTTCTAATAACTTTCTATGTATTCTTAATATTATTAAATGTCATTCGAAATTGAACAGAATAATAATTTTTCTTAGCAACACGCAATACAGAAGTAAGAGTATTCCTATAATTAGAATATTTTCTCCACAAAGAATCAGAGCTTCTCCTTTTATATTGATAATACAACTTATTTTTCTTAGTAATTGACCTTAATATTGATTTAGTTATCCATGGCATACGAGGAACTTTATTATACTTTTCTTTTTATATTCAACCAGTGGAACATTCTCATCATACAGCAGCATACATTTATTCAAGAAATTATCAAAAGCACTTTCAACATTTTGGTCTGAAAGAACATACTTCCAATCAATTGCAATTAATGCCTCTCTCAATTTAGCAATATTTTCAGGAGTACCTTTACGGACAGACGTGCTGCCTCTAGGTTCACGATCCACTTTCCCCAAAGACAACATACAGTATACAGGAAAATAATCAGACATGTCAGATACTATAATTCCAGAGGGTGGATATGGTTGTACATTACAAAAAATATTATCAATTAAAGTACTGGAGACTTCTGTTATTCTTGTTGGCTTAGTGATTAGGTGCAATAAAGAGAAAGACATTAACATATTATTTAGAAAAACATCAATTCGATTATCATTATTACAAAGTAATACATTCAAATTAAAGTCTCCCATGAGACATAGTGACTTTCCAACTAAAAGTGGATTGTCTAAGAGTGACTGAATCTCATTTACGAAATCATGAAAGTTACCATTTGGAGGCCTATACACAACTCCTACAAAATAATTCTTTTGACCAGGGTTATCAATCTCAACAAAAGTAGTTTCTATATGATCTGACATTATATCAAGATCATGATGTATCTGGTATTCAACTTGAGAAGATTTGTATGTGATGCCATCATAAAAACCTATGCAGCATTGTAAAAGATAAACCATTAATTCAATACATTTTTTAAAATATTGAACAACGTCTTAAAAGGGACCACAAGGCAAAGAACAACACATCAATACATGTTTTGCTACCGTTTTGTGATATCAAATAGATACTCAACATTTTGAAAAAGGATGTGTAATTCATAAACAATGCAATTAATTACCACCACTTACGGAACCATTATTATTTCATGGTTCCGTGTGCGCCAAACATTTGCGAGTCCGCCAATTCTATTTACGCGTATGTTTGGAGACAATAGAATCCCGGACGATTTGTTTGCTCTGTACAAAGGTAGTCTTCGTACATGCAGACCCATGAACGCATGCTTTAGAATGGTGATGCGTTTTCCAATTATATATAGTTTTTTCTGAACTTGTTAATGGAATGGACTACTAAAGATGTTACCTTTCATTAATAAGAATATTAGTTTTGGGTGGTGGTAACCTTTAGAGTCCACAATGTAATGCAAGAATTGTATTATTATTCTATGGATTTTTTCTTCAGACTTTATCACTTTTGCGGATAGCAGTGTATATCTGTTCATAGTACCTGAATCAATATATGGTTTTATTTAAGATGACTTTGTGTACCATTTATATAGCGCGTATACTACCTAGATCTGATGTTGTACTATCTACATGTATGTATCATTATATCCATTACATGGAACTATTTTATAATGATATATATTCAATAATAGAGCCAGGTTTTATTGGACATAATTGGGACATATTTATCTGGAAATTGTATCATGACAGTTTAGGGAGACAGATATTATTGGACATATTTATCTGAGAAATTATACCATGAACAATGAGAAAACTCCATTTGGGTCGTCAGATTTTATTGGACATATGGGACTTATTTATATGGAACTTATATTATTTTGTATCGATGGTGCAATGTTATTATATTTAGGTTATCATATGAGTGTAAAAGTTACATTATTGGTTGAAGTTTGAAGTTACATTTTCGATCCTAGCAGGATCTTCTTCAAATGATAAAAAAGTTGTAAATTATGCTGCATATTTGTTAGAAACATTGGAGCTGGCAGCTAACATTATTAATATATATTCAATACATAGCATACATAGCATACATAGCATTTATAATTCTAGCAATATTCTTACACAATAATTTAATCATGGAATCACAAAGAAATGATGTAGTTAAAATGTAATTGTATACATCTTGTGATCTACCCGTAACAAGAATATCGTCTAGGTACACTTGTACACATAGGCGTACCCAGGGGGGGGGGGGGGGGGGGGGGGTGGGGGGTTCAACCCCCCCCCCCCCTTTGACCAAGAAATGACTGTTTGGGGGGGTTTGAACATCCCCCCACCCCCTTTTCAACTTGTAGCTTGTCTCGAGACCACATTTTAGCGGCCTCGAGCATCATTACCGATGGTCTCGTTCTCGAAAGGTGCGAAGAATCCTGGTCTCGGCCTCGAAAATGTTGAACATTCTCGGTCTCGGCCTCGAAATTTTTTGACTGGCCCTGGTCTCGGTCTCGAACATTTTGAAGGTATTAATTGGTCTCGGCTTCGAAAAATGTCTACAACTAGAACTCTAGCGGTTCTCAAATACCCCATTTCCATCGTAGTACCAGTGGGAATACAAAGCAGGTTTCGGTTTTCTATATTTAATGTAGATATGTTTGATTGAAGAGAACCACTTTGCATTTTCGCTTCGCTCATTATTAGGTCATATGACATTCATTTCCCGTGGAATATTCACACATCACTCAGTGGACAATTATTAGATCATAACAATACACATTCTATCAACCATTCATCAGTTTTTGCACATTTTAACAAAGTTACTAGATCCCATTAACAACAACAAAAATGCAGAACGATCAAATTAGTCCAAACTCTATTATAGTGTACACTACAGCATACAGCAGAGGGGTGGGAAAGACTCTGCATACAGTATATCATCGTGAACTCATATCGGGCAGCAGAAAAAAGACTTTCGCACACGTAGAAGTTTTCTATTGATTGAAAATTTGTAAAACAGCACACATTTTCAATGTTTTTTTTCTTCAGAGAATGCCCAACTAAAAAAGAGGGTAAATGTGTAAGCACAGAAACACAGAATTACAAATTACTTACCTCAAGTTTTTAGAAATATATTAATCCAAAGAAACGTGTGTAACCAGCAAACGTCATCTGATCAGTTTGTTATATGATTGTTTGTAGTGTATCTATTGCAATGAAAGATTATGAAGCTCTCGTCAATTATTGTATCAAAATGTATTTATACTGCTTGTATCCATCTGTGAACTACCAATGATATTGCTCATAGGGGGGATATACGGCACAAAGTAGGAGGAGCCGAAACAAAACTATAATTGCGACACTCTCTAACCGGATGTGGTGTGGCAAGATTGGTAGAGCGCGCTTTCCAATCTTGATATCACGCGTTCGAACTCTGCCAACCGCGTTTGTCAATTCAGCAAGACAATTTATCGACAAGTGCTGCTCTCTACCCAGGTGATGAAAAACTTTATGTGAATGATCTTCTCAATGCCCTTGAGCCGCATGGGAGGAATGCTCCCCAGGGAGTGTAGATGATGCACACAATGTGTGTTGGTTTGCAATGTATCTTATGACCAGAGAAGAAATGATGTAAAATCCTATGACCGGACTAATAATATTGTAAAGCGCTCAGAGATGATTAATGTATCATATAAGTCGCTATATAAATCGAACCTATTATGATTAGTATTAACCGGGTTAAATGAATAATCTCTCCTGCCAGGGAAGGGACTCATCAGGCTAAATTCCTTGACATTAGGTTAAAAGAACTTGGTCAAGTAGATTCTTAAAATATAATTGGGAACTCAGAGGGTTAATCAAACACCGGGTGTTTTTAGCTTACTCGCTCATCATGCATATAAGCAATTTAAAGACATAACAAATGGCTTCTTATAGAGAATAATTCAACTTAGTAACAAGAGATGATATAAATGATTAGTTCTCATTGTCACATTTAAATATAACGTTCTAAGAAATAGACATATGAATGATCTTAGGGGGCACGAGGATTATTGGGGAGCATTATGCAGTCTGCATGTGTTTATTAGTTATGCAACGAATTTAAACTTATGTTTTGTTTTGTTTTGTTTTGTTAAACTATTGGTGGTCACGTGCCCCCCCCCCCCCCCTTAAACTTCAAAATGCTAAGTGAATCCTTCTCGCTTGTTGGTAAGTGACGTAGCTACGGGGGGCATGCGCCCCAAATTATTTGTCAAAATAGTGACAAACATAACATAAGGGAGAACTCATTATAGCAAAACCCTGCACTTGTAAACAATTTTGTTTAGATTTTCTAGTTATAAGAAACGCCTAATCACAAGCTTTCATTTGATGCCTCCTTAATTCCAAATAATTGGACAATATTGGCCAAAGATAACATAAGTCTTTTACCTACATTATGTAAACTTAAAATGCCCATTTCTTCAAAACAAGGATTACCAACAATTGCAGGCCTTGGGTTTTGCTATATCCAGTCACAAATATAGAAATGTGCCTCCAATAATTCGTGTACCCTCCCCCGCCCCCAACCCCCACACCCCCTCCTAGCTCCCCCAAACGATTCAACAATTCAAACCACGGCTTGGACGTGTTCAATCTTGAAATCATCTCGCTTCGCTGAACAGGAATCTGCTTCTTCAGACTCGAAACTATCTTAATACTGTAATATCAAAACTAGGATGCCTGGATAATGTTTAAAGCCAAATAACAGTATTAGGAAACGCCCCACACACACAATTAAAGAATATTCTTTGAAAGCATATTCATCAAGTGAAAGAATAATTATATCACATGTTATCTGTACAGTGTAAACGTAAAGATGTTGACAAGAACTGCTTTGAAACTGACTATTTGAGTGATAAAGTGTAAGAGTCTTTTACCAGAGGTGTAATTCTTCCGGATATACGCTACATGCAAAAGCAATGCAAGCGCACGTATATATGCACGCATGTGAGCCTGTCGACCAATACCCAGCCCGGCGTAGAGGGGCGGAGAACGGGCGGTGAATTCTGGCCCAATTTCAGCGGGGTGTATTGAAGTTCCAACCAATATTTCTGCATTTAACGATACTAAGGTTCGGATTTTACTACACAAGCGCTTTTTAAAACTATTTCAACAATATTGATCAATTAGTTTTGCCAATGTAAATGTAAACTTTTCCTAATACTTCTATTTGGATTTAAAACCGACACTGATTCAACAATTAACTGTTAAATGTGACACAATTAATCACATTTGGTCGTTTTGAAGTACAAACATAACTCATATATCTTCTTGCTTTGTCATGTCAATGAAACTGTCTACAATCACTTTCCTGCATGTGCTTATACTAAAGGAGACAACAAAGAAGACTTGCCAATGCAAATGATTTTGTCCATCCAAGTTCCGGGTTCAAAGTCCAATTGTTCAAAGGGATCTAGTAACTTTGCTGGCATGTGCATATCTTTTGTGATCTGATATGTCTACTAGGTAATGTCTGAACATTTCACGTTAAATGGATGTTATATGGCCGAGTAATGAGCGAAAATGCAAAGTGATATTCGCTAACTCATTGTACCGACTCTGTACATAGTTTTTATCTATCCGTAACAATCTCAATAGTTATATCGTAAATATCTCTTTAATGAAAGAGGAATTCGAAAAACCGAAATCGGTTCCATTCTTCTATTGGTAATACGAATTCAACCAGTGGCGTACCCAGGATTTTTTTAAGGGGGGGGTTATTTTGTAAAAAATTCCAAGCCGAGACCAAGTACCTTCAACATTTTCGAGACCGAGACCAAGTACCTTCAAAGTTGAAAACCTCTCTCAGTGGGGGGGGGGGGGGGGGGGGTGGTCCGTTGAAAAAAATTTCGAAGCCGAGACCAAGTACTTTAAACAATTTCGAGACCGAGACCAAGTACCTTCAAAGTTGAAAACCTCTCTCAGTGGGGGGGGGGGGGGGGGGGGGGTGTCCGTTGAAAATTTTCGACGCCGAGACAAAGTACTTTAAACAAATTTGGGTCCGTGACCGGAGATCTTTGAAAAATTTTGGGACCGAGACCAGGATTTAGTCGGTCGAGACCAGGTTTTAGTCGGTCGAGGCCAGGTTTTAGACGGTCAAGACCGCTTAAAAGTAGTCTCGAGACCGGCTAAAATTTGAAAAGGGGGGGGTTCAAACCCCCCCAAAACAGGTATTTTTGGTCAAAGGGGGGGGGGGGGTTTGAACCCCCCAAACCCCCCCCCCCTGGGTACGCCTATGAATTCAACACGGTATTTGAGTATCGCCAGATTTCCAAGTAAGTTTTGAAGATTTAAACAATTTTTACTAGATCCCTTTAACAAAGAAAAGAAGAAAAATAGAATGATGCACAATTCTCACAAGATGGTTTGTCAGCACATATGTTGCTTGAGTTTATGTAATGAGAGAAGAAAAAGTAGAAGTAGTAGTAGTAGTAGTAGTAGTTGTAGTAGTAGTAGTAGTAGTAGGAGTAATTTTACTCAACGTATATATTGTATGCACAAAGATGAAGGGGTTGTATGAATCATTTAATTGTAGTATATATACAAGTACTTTCTTATGTTATATACAATTTACATAGAAACAAAGAGAATGCATCGTGTCATCAACATGCTATTCATCAACACGTTCAGAAATGATAATGTATACAATATACAAGTATGTAGTTTAGTTATCTAAAAAGTAGAAGGCATGCAATTTATTGTGGGGTAGATACAACTTGATTTTAACATAGCATAACAGCTGAATATTGTATGTACTAACCAGCCAAGTAGCTTACTTTATTAATTATATTCGCGAATGCACACAGTTGAAATACGAAATGGATTATACCTACAAGGAATATCGCAACTATTTACAGTACAAACCTGATAATGAACAGAACAACCTTAATCAAATGTATATACAAACTATAAATGATGGTATATATCTTTATTATTTTCTTTTTACAAAGTATACAATTGCCAACTTCATAGAGTTACAGTGCCTTCATAATTGTACCTTTGAATATAATGTATCCATACATCAGATTTACACATAAACTTTTAAATGTGTAGTTTTATCCTTATAAATTGAAATATTTGTGTATCTTTGCTACAGTGGAACTACTTTATAACGAGCTCTGTCATATCGAGGTACCTGATAAAGCAAGGTAATATCAAGGAGGTATAAGAAAGTACTTGGTAATATCACAGGTCCAGTGTATTGTGTTGTTTTTAAGCCCTGATACAACAATATATCTATTAAATTATAACATGGTATATTCCATGAACCCAATATGCTTATTATAACGAGGTTTCACTGTATGGTAATTATACTGCTCTTCAACTTTGGTATACTTCAACTGTAAACATTTACTGTGCTTGTGTGTATTTTGTTTGTGATGTAATAATGTGATTTCCTCCCTCCCTCTCTTTTTCCTTTGTATTTTTGCTAATTTGTCTACATCATCATCACCATCATTGTCGTTGTCATCATGGTCATCGTTATCATCATGATTATCATTGTCGTCATCCTCATTCTCATCGTCATAATCCTCATCATCACCATCATCATCATTATTATCACCACCATCATCATCATTATATCAACATCACTTTTGTTAGATCTTGACGATGGTGATGATATAATAGATGATGATGATCGATGATAATAGTGATAAGGAGGATAAACAAAATCGTCACTTCGAAAATCAAACAACGTTCTATAGACCACCCCCCTGATGAATAGGTATCAATGACAAATCGACGCCCACGTGGTATATGATTGAAGTATGAAATTGTGAAGTCTCACTTCAATGTACATGTACATGTATTAGTTATTTACATTAAAGTCATGCAATATGGGGCTGTACTTCTTTTTTTTAAGATAAAACCTGATTTTCTCAAAGCATAACTGTTCTGCTTTATGACAATCATATTGTATCTACTAACCAGCCAACTGTATTAATCATATTCACGAAATGCATCGGTATTTATTAAGAAGCAACATTTTAAACATCTAATCACGATACATGCACAGTCATGATCGATTATTATCTTTCATTAGTGAAGAGTAATATTTAGACATATTACAGTAAATGTTTATATAATGTAAATGTGTATATCAAAAACATTGTTTTAATCTGTATTTCGTTTTGAATTAGCAACATTTGATATGTCACGTTATATATAATTATACATATGTTGTATATATTACCTACATGATTCGAACGTTAATCGTTAATAATTTTATATATCTATATGAAAGTACTGAACATGCATAGTCATCATTTATTAAATACGAAAACTATATTCGAATTCATACTATCAGTAATAGGATTCATACTCTGTGTCCTCGGGTTCAGACTCTGAGTCATCGATATCAGTCTTTGATAGGATTGGAGACTTCAACGAATCTTCTACATCGCTTATATTACGAAGCATTTGTTTACAAACAGCAACGCTTTGGGACTTTTTTACGTACCCCTTGAAGTTCCCTCGATTGCCCGTGATTTTCCCAAACCGGTTCCCACCCTCAGTGAAATGCACCCGTTTCACTGCGCGAGTGACGTGTTTGACCACGCCCTCATCGGCCGTCTTCGCAAGAGTGTCGGAGAGTGATGTTACTAGCTCCTGTGCACCTTCGATAAGTTCCCTATCATCCTCAAGTAGGGTTTCGATTCTTGCAGCAGCTTCGTTGATGGCTTGCATCACATCCCTCGCACTGCGCTGTATGTCAACAATCTTCTTTTGAGTCTTGTCAGCTCTAGTTGTGACGTCATCAAGCAACTCGCGTCGTCTGCTCTCAATTTTCTGGCGATGTATTTCTGCATCCTCGTGACATTGCTTCAGACGCGCTTCTCTCTTCGTGTTGATTTTCTTAGTTATCTTCCGTAATTCTTCATCTGCTTCGTCATTGATCCGTTTAGCACCATTTGGAAGCTCCTTGTCTTTGATTCGCACTATCTCATCATCAAGGGTTTTATTTACTACATTTTCAACTGACTTAAAATGTGTTTCACATTCTTGCCTACACTCACTAATCATATCGCTGTACGTTTCCCAAGATCGTTGCTTTTCATTCAATGGGGGCATCAGGTTCAACAGTTGGTCTCTTTTGTTTTTAATTACAACGGGTACATGTTCCAGCTGACACGGCTTCTGATGATCCTTGGTGGCGCATATCTGGCAGACAGCTACCTCGTGGTTTTGGCAGAACAGTTCAACGATCTTGTTATGCGTCTCATCGGCCTGTTCACAGAAGAGACCAATATCATCCTTTCTTCCTTTCCTGACCTTTTTAGCACATTCCTTACATAGACTCTTCTTCTCCTTGACAATGTATGTCACCCCGCTGTTCGCCTGACACCCAGGCCCTTCGCACTTGTATCCATTCCCGCTGAAGCCAGTCGCCATTAAAACGATAAAGATTCAAAGCATTCCTGTATATGTCAACAAAAAAACGACATGGAAAAACGATTATCTATGCTTGATCTCCGTATATGTTGTAAGGGTCTGGGGGGGGGGGGGGGGGTGTTTCACAAAGATCCTAATTTGAACTTTACTCTAAGTTAGAAAACTATTATGGAAAACCATTTGTAGCTATGGAATAAAATATATTCAGAAATGATGCATTAAGAACATGAACTCTCCTTGATAATATACAATATTAATGATGTGAATCAAAATTTCATGCCTTTGAAAAAGGACTTTTACCAACAAATAGTTGTTCATTATCTCTCTATCTAATCACTATTTCAACAAAACATCACATGCGCAATATTTTTTATTTAAAATGGTTGAAACTGATGAGTGTTTAGAAAGCACCTTATGAGTTTTAACGGCTCTTTTTGAATGAGTACAGGCTTTTTACTTAGTCAACCCAATTCTTTCGAGCATTTTGGAGTTATAACTATTTAGTTTGAAACGTAATGGTGCAGGTTTTGGTTACTAAATTTCAGTTTGACCAAAACTGTACTCTCTTTACCAAAACTCTACTATCCCTTTAAGTCCAACTTAGAGTTACGTTCAACGTATAGGATCTTTGTGAAACACCCCCAGAGCTGGTATTCAATTCAATACTGATATTAAATGTGCAAAAGGAATGGTTGGTTTAATGTGTAGTTTTGTGATATGATATGTCATATCATTATTTTGTGAAAATGTTACGTTAAATGGCAGAGTAATGAGCGAAAATGTTTGATTTGCTAACTTATTTGCACAAACTTTGTACACAATTATGCCTATCCAGTAGAAAGTTAAAAATCTGGACACTTCAATCGTGAATATCTTTCTAACAAAAAGTCATTTCGAAAAAGACAAAATCTGTTCCATGCTTATACAGAGTGTCCCAGAAAAAACGAAACCGGGTTTCATGGCAGAAACTTTCTGTTATAATGAATTATTTCCTTGTTGATAAATATATATGTCTGAAAAGTTATGTTTGTCTTCTTTCATTTGATATACTTCATAATTCACGCATGACTGAATTAAACTAATGGAAAGTGGTGTTACCAAAATTCCATTTGCACGCAGAAATTGCAAGTTTGGGTGAGTTTTAAGGGTAGTAAACGTACTTATTTTTAAAAAGGACAAACACCGCATACAAATTCATATTTTGATCTTTTAAATGACACCTCATGCTTACAGAATAAATGATTTATACCAGAGAACGAGTACAATAAAAACGATTTCTGCCTGAATGATCAGTTGAGTGATGAGCCATGCAGCTGTCCATCTCTTGCTACATCCCATTATACATGCATGATTCATGCTTCAAATTCAGTTACAAGCAAAAGACAGTTACATAAACTTCCTTCAAACATAACACAACAATGATTCAAACATCACACACACACACACACACACACACACACTCAGAAATCATTCACAGATCAAGCATTCGTTACAACTCTGAAAAAATAGAAAGCTTTGACAGCGTAGTGATTTTTTATCAAGATCTTTATTACTGCATTACATGGAAATCAACTTAGCAGGATTGTCCATTAGAGTTCAAGGTCATTAAACATGAGCACCGTTTCATTCGACACATGTCTGTGCCCTCGAACTCATGGCTCTCACCGACAGTACGGCGGATCACTCCTCTTTCCTGTTGCAGACATTCCACCGCATCGATGATTCGCGCTCTGAGATCCCCAATATCACGAGGAGTAGTGGCGAACACTTTTCCCGTGAGGAAACCCCAAAGGAAGTAGTCGCAGGGGGTACGGTCGGGACTTCGTGAAGGCCATTCGATGGGATGATTCCAGGGAACCACCCTGCCTTAGAAGAGCTGTTGTAATCTCTCCCTTACGATCAGTCTACGGTGGGTGGGGTGCGCGATTTTATTTACACGCTAGCCTAGCCGACTAGCTCGCGTGTGTTGTTTTACACGCAAGCCTAGCCATATTATCAATAAAATCGTGGTTTCACACACCATGATGACTGTAAGTCTAATGTATATGCCTAGATGAATATTCCTAGTCTCATCGTTGTGGTCGTAGTCCGCATCGAGATCGGCCAATATTTAATGGTCACCCTTGCCCTTGGACTTGTCTTAGCTAGATCGATGTCGCAGAGTCACATAGTTTGATGCATATAACTTGTTTCGCATATAGCAGTCGCTAGTCTTGGCTTACCAACGCGCTTTCACGAGTTTTTTTGTGGAAAATGGCTACGCTAGCGTGTACAAACAAAATTGCGCGGGCGGAGGTGCCATCTTGAATCCACCATAAGCGAGGAAATGTTCCTTCTGCATCACGGTAGAACTATCTCTCAAGTTGACGTACTATCTCTTCGTTGATCAGTCGAAGTTAGGCCTCTCTATCCAAGTTGCCGTCGAAGATCACTGTACCAATCACTGTGCCGTTGTACAGAGACCACACCAAACAGAAACCTTCTCTCGGCATGCATTCCTTTGAAAAATGAATGCAGGTGGATGATGAAAGAGGGCATACTGGCGTACATTGTGAATGTTGGCACGGCCATTATTGAAACATGAAGACTCATCGCCAATCATAATATTTTCAACGAATCGCGGGCCATGACGTAGCCACCTGGAATATTGCAGTCGGCGTGGCATGTCTCCGGGCATCAGCTGATGTCGACACCGCATCCTGTAAGGGTACAACCTCAACTCTTGTCGAACAATGCGATGGAATGATGACCTCGACATCCCTAATCCATTCCACCTGACGGATACTTGGGGATTCTCCTGGATGACACGCCTTACATCCGCCACATTCTCTTCCAACCTGGCAGTTCGTCCTCGACCTGGTCGACACTTGTCGACATTGAGGCTCGTCCATTCCTGCTGATATTTGTTTATGTTTCTCCATAACGTAGACTTTACAGGAACGTTTCGATCTGGAAATGCTTCATGGAGGGCATCAACAACCACATCGAGCCCATTCCGTTACGATTACCACCCTTTGCTCTGTGGTCAGCTGCAGGGTCAGGCAAGCTAATGATGGTTTGCTTCAATTTCAGCATTTTTAAACCCCAACCACCCCTAATGTTCTTCTTCTTTCCCAATGTTTGTGTAAATTCACTCATGCATCAAGTCCATTGTGGGCTGCTAAGTCAGGAAAGCTGAGCAACTTCTTACTCAACTTTCACTCATTTTGGCATAATTCAGGCATGATTTCATGCACTCGATCTCTGGCATAAATCATTTATTTGTTGTGCATGAGGTGTCATGTAAAAGATACAAATATGCGGTGTTTGTCCTTTTTGAAAATAAGTACGTTTACTACCCTTAAAACTCAACCAAATTTACAATGTATGCATGCAAATATAATATTGGTAACACCACTTTTCATTGTTCTAATTCAGTCATGCTAGAATTATGTGCCATAAGTTGTACATTAAATGAAAGAAGAGAAACAGAGCTTTTCAGAAATATATAAATAATATCATCAAGGAAATTATACATTATGACAGAACATTTCTGCCATGAAACCCGGTTTCGTTTTTTCTGGGACACTCTTATTGGTGAAACGAATACAGTATGCAAGGTGTGAGATAACCACAAGATTTCTAATGAAGTTTATAGATTTGGACAATGTTACTAGAACCCTTAAATCCCAATTTTGGCTTAGTTATTTACGTAAGCCGAAAACTAAGTGAGCTGCGTAAAAATGTACGTAAGTATGGAATGGAATATCGCCTCAGAGATTGTTTTTTTGCAATGATATAGGGACATCATCACATCCCACGTGGAGAAATTTGAAATTGGTGTTTAAAGGGGTAGTGCAGTTTTGGTAAGGCTGAACTTAAGTAACCAAACCTGGACAGTAACATTATAAACTAATAGTTATAACTCCACCAAACTCGAAAGGTATACAAAATTTCAAACGACTAAGTAAAAAGCCCGTTATCGTTCAAAAAGAGCCATTAAAACACAAGAGGGCGCTTGCTAAAAAGGCATTGTTTTCAAATATTTTTCATACAAAATTATGCATGTGATGTTTTATTGAAATAATGATTAAATAGAGAGATCATCAACAACTAGTTAAAAAACGCTTTTGAAATTTTTTGAAAAAGTGCAAGCATTTTTTTAATTTTTTGAAAAAATCATCTAATTATTTGGGCCCCAAATAATTATAAGATCATATATATTTATCGATATTTCATCCGTTTCTGTGTCGATTTTGACCAAATAAAGTTTATTCTGCCATTAAAATTGCATGTTCTCTCAAATTCGACACTCAGTTTTGCATTAACTCACAAAACAATTGTGATGTGCAGCGCCCTCTCTACCAAAACTAAACTACCCCTTTAAAATATCACTTTTATGGTAATTGTTATTATAGGATTTTTCGTTAAATTTCGTAAGTTGGCCAGACGAATTAATTTCATGTGCATTAAAATTCGCCGATTTTGTCATCACAGCTGTATTTTGCAGTTAAAATTCATATAACGATCATTCAAAAACATTTTTTTTTGCATTCGATGTAAAACGTGTTTCTATTTCGTAAAATTGTCATTCAATTTAAAGCGAGTAAATTAGTGCTTACGTAATCTGCCTTCCGTAAAATCCGTTGGCGAAACTGAATGCAAAAAGCATGTCTTTTAAATTGAATGCTAAAAATGGTAAATCACTTGACCGAAGAGCTAAATCGTATGAACAAAATGCAATTTTGAACCACAATTACAAGCAATCAGCTCAATTTCGCGAAATTGAATGACACGCTAGCCTTATCAAAACGAATGAGAAGCTTATGAAATTGGCTGAGAAAACCTGTATTATCATCATTGTTGTTATTATGCATATTATAAAGATTTAACTTTGAGGGGGATGTTTATACAGCCCCCTCCCCCACGATCTACGCCCGTTATTTCAGTGGAATACGTTAATAATGTTCATATATTTTTATGATAAAAATATAGTACTAAAGACACCATCCTACCTATCGTTGTAGAATCCACGGCAGATCCAGTAGGTTTTACAAAGAAAGTGAATATTCCGCATTCACGTACTTGTTTTCTTTGGGTTCACGAACATGCATAGATCTGTGAGCGTTTATTGCTGCAGTCTAGTGTATAAATGACGGATTGAAACTTTGTCGTTAAAAAAATTGCAAATTCGTAAGAAAGAAAAGTGTCTGCGCAAGTACCGTGTGAAAGGAAATACACGATTGTTTTCACCGTCACATGTCCTCGTAAATCACTGTCGTTATGGCCATGTAGAGTCACCTGATCGTAGTGTACCTATCAAACATCCATAAATTATAATGATAATCATAATAATAATAATAATAATGAAACTCCTGATCAGATATTACGTGCAGTGCCTGACATAATTACCTTGAGAAAGAAAATACAGGTCTGTGCGAAGACAATGTTTAATGTTTACATAATTTGCTTGGTAACTATCCAACAAACATATTGCGAAATATACTTGAACGATTTATTGGCCTATGAAGATGTTGTTTATGGGTGGGATTTGTGTGCCTATATTAGAGTTTGACTAATTATATATCGCTTTATAGGCTATTGTTCACTACAACAAATTATAAACAAAATTAATACGAAAATGTAAAAATACTGATGCATGGCGTTATATTCAGGAGTATTTCCATATAAATTCGTATGATTTATTAGCCAAGTACCATGCACGACTATGATACATAGCATATCGCTACATTATTGGATTCAATGGTGGTTTGAATTGATTGTATTGTAGTGATAAATAATTTGTAATTTTGTATGCCTGCCGACACAGTGAAGTCAGAAAATGCTACCATGCATATTATGCACACACTTGTATGTTGTATTCCACCATTTGTATATATGCATACAAATAGATATATATCAAAGTTTAATCTATACATCTATTAAATACAATGTATGTACAGTACGAACATCGTTTATTCGGACACTTTGTGCCCGGCAGCGTTACTTCCCTCAATGTGACTTAAGCATTTTTTTGGTGATTTACAAGGCTAGTATAATAAAGGCAAAATAAATCATAACCATAAAATTAGTCCCACTTCTCCAGTACACTAAACCTGCATGTATGTGTAAGTGTATGTTCAAGTCAATTGCTAAACAAAACAAAATGAGTGGCCAGGGACCCATTCAGCTAACCGATTCATGTTCGCAACATCTCCGGGCGATTTCCAGTCTAAATTGAAAAGAAAACATGGAAGTTTGCTGAATGCGAGACTGCGTCCCGTTAATATAAGGTTTTCCCGTCTATACTCAAACTTTTGTCGTTCAGTGATACACAAGTCTACTTCAATTCCGTCTTTGGACAATCAATTTCACCCAAAGTTCACTGAATTTAGTCCTTCTGTTAAACATCGTCAAATTCAAATTCGTCGGTCTCAGATATGTCCACCAAGTCAGCAACTGTCACCGACGAATTTGAATTATAACTGATGATACATTAAACAGTAAAAAAATTGAATGAAAACAGTTAGGATGGATGGATTGAAAACCCCTATAGTACATTTCCTGATTTTCGGATAGTAGCCGGATCAACGAGGTCGGATTGTTTGTACACAAATGTAAATAAAAATCATATTGCTTTTTGAAATTGCGTTCAACGTTTATAATTTGACCTTCCCCTGTATAGGTATACAACCGAAATTCGCACTTCCACATTTACGCAGAATCTGTCTGATCTTGAGTCGCCCCGAGAAAGTATATAGTACAATCTGAACGCGGAACGACCGATGTGCTGTTGCTGTTTATGTTTGTTGCTTGTGCTAGTATGAACGTTGTTATTATTGTTGCTGTTGTATTTGTTTAAAAATAACTTATGGGGTGATAATTCATATCTCCGTCTCTGATGTTATTATTTGTAAAGATGACAATTTTGTGTTATGTGATGTCACACTCATGGTAAAAATTACAAAAGTTGCGTTTTTATCATTATTTGCTTTTTACCAATTTTAAGGTTCATAATTGTAATTTAATCTGCTGATAACCATTGAAAATATCAGGAAAATAGTGATATTTTTCGTGAATGAACCTTGATATGCAATGAGTAAGTTATCATTTTGAACAACTTTTTGTTATGGTAAACTTATGTAAAAAATTAAACAAATTGCATAGTTTTCATTCTTTGCTTTCTACTAACATTATTTGACACGAAGATATCCAAGCCTGATATTCAGTGAATGTGAAATCATACCACTTGCATTATTAGTCTTGTTATTCAAATAATTCCTACAATATGTAACCAGTGTTGTGGGAGTAAGATTGACGGCCTGTTGCCTCTCGGTATATGCGATGCTTAATTAGCGGTCTTAAGCCCTCCGCACACAGAGCCGACTCGACCACATCCGACTGGTTTTCAGTTGGATCAGCTCAGTATGCGTTGCCTCAGGACTCCTGTTTTGCTGGTCAAGAGCTAGTCGGAGATCATTCGAGGCCGATTTAACGTGTTAAATCGGCTCCGACTGAGCAGAACCGACTCTAGCCTGACTGAACACCAGTCGGATCGGATCTTGTCTTGTCTTGTCTTGTCTTGTTAATACTGCACAAATCGCATCCAGATGGTGGCTATAAACGTATAGGCCTTGATGCAATCAAGGCTACCTAGATGTCTGCCTTTTCAAGCAGATCCTTAAATGTAGAAGCATCCGCCGTTTTAATGTTTGATGGCAGTGAATTCCAGAGTGGAATGGTCCGGGGTACAAGGAAAAACGGTAGCATTTCTTGCTACTTAAGATTGTATCGTAGTTTAAGATGTGATGTTGGCGGGAGCGAGGCCTCCTTTCTCGATTTTGTTTGTTGAGCGATATAGGTGACGGGATCGAGTCGGCTCTGTGTGCGATGGGCTTAAGGTCAGATGTTACGGCGCAGGTGATTAACGTTGGCACGTAGTGTCTGTCGGCAACTATAATACATAACATACCCGTATATACATGTTGCTTAATATTGTGATAAAACAAATATAAAAACTATCATGAATATTGATTTGTTGTATTCATTTTCTTGACAAATTGCTTTAAATTGCATATTAATCACACACACACACACTAACCATACATGCACACATCTAGGAAGTATTTAAGAGATCATAGTAAAACTACAAAAACAATCTGAGGTATATTATTTTATCTCCGCTTGGATTTTGTTTATATGTACGTAATTATAGATAGTTAAGTTATACATGACAAGTAGTGGTACACAGGATTGGAAATTCAAATGAGAAAACAAAAAAATTAACATGATAAGATAAACCCAGAATAAACCCAGAACGTGATCTTTAAAGTCGTATTCATTTCTTAATAGCATTTACATTTATTTGGAATATAAATAAAACAAGACAATACATCAATTAATACGATAGTGAAGATTATTATTCATCCAGGTAAATGTTCATGGAGTTGAAATTAATACAAATCAATACAACTAGGTTAATAATACACTGTACAAAAAGACTATACAAAACAAACAACAACAAGACTCGATTTAAATAGCGCCTAATATGATTTATAATCATCTCTAAGCGCTTTACAATGATATTATTACCCCGTTCATGGGATACAGTGCAAACCAGTACACATTGTGTGCATACTTAGAGATTACTTCCGGTATGTTTACATGTTGACGAATTACTTCATATATACATATGCGAAATAGATAACTTTCGGAAACATATACAGTAGGTTTATCAGTAGTCAAAATATGTGTACCCGATTAATCGGCAACATACACAAACCTGACTGCCCTCTATGTATTTATGACAAAAAATGAATAATAATTAATAATGTTTCTACAACCAATAAGATAACAGGTCATAAGATAACACAAGTCATATGCCCATGTCTGACTACAGGTGCAACCTAGATACTGACCCTAAAGGTACCTTGGGAGGCGGAATTGCTTGAGTGAGCGCTCCGACACCTGGCTGGGGTAGTAAACAAATATACCATGCACTGAGAGCCTCTAGTTGAAATTATGGATTCCGAGGTGACAGGAAAAGCACTATGTTCTGAGGGTCGTAGACCCGAAGAACATAGTGCTTTTTCTGTCACCGAGGAATCCATAATTTCACTAGTGGCTCGAAATAGTAAACAAATATACCATGCACTGAGAGCCTCTAGTTGAAATTATGGATTCCGAGGTGACAGGAAAAGCACTATGTTCTGAGGGTCGTAGACCCGAAGAACATAGTGCTTTTCCTGTCACCGAGGAATCCATAATTTCACTAGTGGCTCGAAATAGTGCATGATATATTTGTTTTATATCCTTCGCATAATCATAATCATCGCAAAAATAAATGATTTCAATTAAATTAAAGACAAATATAAAGAAAGACAAAACATTGATCATGAAACCACCACTGCACTATGTTCTGTTTGTGACACTGACCCCCTTTGCGCAATAGTTATAGCGCAAGGGCGTATTGCGCTATCTTTCCATTCATGGTTACGCGCATTAACAACTAATGCGCACCCAAATTCAAAACGCGCGCATCAAACGTGAATAATTAACACACTTTACGTAATACGTTTACATATGTTTACTATCGTGTAATATTGGAATGAATGCATGATACGGTATAATTATAAGACTATTTGTTTTTTAATATCTTCTATCGATCTTTTTAATATATACAAAATGTGTTTACTTACCATAAATGTCACTTGATATATCCAAAATGTAGAGTCCACAGCTAGAACACGATAAATAGTTTTAAACGGACGTCACGGTCAATCGAATTGGAAAGTCAACGGAACAGTCAAAGTCTCAATCAATGAGTTTCAAATAAACAATGTCAAACCAAACAATGGAACACTAAAAAGTATTTAAAACGTATGTACATGATGAAGTCAATGTTATTGTTACTATTTGTTGTACATGTGTACAATGCATCCACTATGAAAGTGGAAAATCCGTTGGCGACTCTCAGAAACAAGGTTCATGTGAGTAATATTATTGCTTGTAGTGGGACTAGATCTAGGTCTAGGACTAGTGATCTGACTCTGTCTCTGAGCTTCTAATACACGTTCGACCTGACTGTCTGTCATCATATCTTCTCTGTTACTGTTAGTGTTACCAACATTGTCATTGCCAACAGCACCATCTGCCGAGCTTGAGGTGGACGGCTGGTCGATCTTGGCATTTTCGACAGTAGAAGCATGCAGTTTTGCAGACAAGGTTTTTGACATATCTACTTTCTGCTGCTCACTAGTGCGAGAGTAATTTTTGATCGATGTCTCTGATCTGTGTCCTGAGACAGTCATGATGTGACGCGAGGCATAGCCGGCATGGTCCAAAATGGAGATGCTTGTAGCTCTGAGACTATGGTTGGTGTACTTCAGACTGCAGCCAGCATCTTCACATATCTTCTTTGTCATAGATTCTAGTGTATTCTTTCCAAGAGGAGAATTGTCGAACCACACATCATCGGCATCACTGACTTTACATTTGGGCTTCTGCCACATGTACTCACACAGCGGATTCAACTTCCGAAGATACTTCTTCAAGTTCTTCACAGGGCATCGTGAACTTCCAGCGACAGAATGCATCTGACCGCCCTGACTTTTTTCATTATCATCTCGATGATTTTTGGTGCTCATGTCCCTCAAAGTGACAAATTCTTTTTCCCCTTGCTCATGTAGGATGAAATCTCCTGGTTTCATGTTTCGTAAGTTCTCCATACCGCGGTTAGCAAAGAAGATCATGCAATCCATAAACACCTTTCGTTGCAGATCTCTTGGTTTTGAAATATCAAAACTGTCTTGAATGACTGTCATGTCAGCATCGCTGATGGATGGATGATGCTTTACGTAACCCTTTCCACTTGATTTCAGTTTCACAATCGTAGCCTTGAACACACGATTAGACAAAGGAAAGTCCTTACCTTTGATGTCCACACCTTTGATTGACAAAAAGTGTCGTTGGAGAGCAAACTTGATACAATGCATCGATTTAGCCGAATATCCGTCCCCTTTCTTAGTGCGGGCCCCGGCGTAAAAACGTGAAAGAAGCTTGTCTAAATCAGCAATGTTATTTCCTCAAAATTCACATTAGTGAGCAAGCAGAATTCTTTGAAGATTGAAAGTCCGTATTTTATCTGTTTTTTGGTGTTTTCGCTATCGGTAGAGCCAATGAAAGCCTCTAAATCCTCGTCATCGATGAGGTTAAACCGAACAGCGGCGGCGGCGGCGGCGGCCATTTTGGTGGTTTGTTTAGAAATATTGCAGCGGCGCGAAGTTTAATTTTGCAGCGCAGACGATCCGTTTAGTACACAAGTCTATGGAGCGATACCGATCCGATATATCGCGTTGATATTGTGTATATCGTGTTGATATCGATTTGATATTGTGTATATCGTGTTGATATCGATGAAAATCATTGATTAATCGTTATATATGACGTCAATGATGGAATAGCATTTACTATTCCATCATTGACGTCACGCATAGCACATTTTTCTCCATGGGCATTACTATGTTTGGTCACATGACGCTATGTAGACCAATCACTGAACAGGATTTCATTCATGTAGGATATAATGCATGATATATTTGTTTTATATCCTTCGCATACCATAATCATCGCAAAAATAAATGATTTCAATTAAATTAATGAAAAATATAAAGAAAAACAAAGCATTGATCATGGAACCATCACTGCACTGACTATGTTCTGTTTGTGACACTGACCCCCTTTGCGCAAAAGTCCTAGCGCAGAGCGCGTTGTGCGCTATCTTTCCATTCATGGTTCCGTGCCTTAACAACTAATGCGCACCCAAATGCAAAACGCGCGCATCAAAGTGAATAATTAACCTGCTTTACATTACTACCAGAGAGATTCGATACTGTGATATACTATCAAAGAGAGAAACAGCTCATCGATTGCGCGATCGCCGCACCAGCTGCCAAAACCCGATTTGTGCGCTGGTGTCAATACGGCCCCAATTTGGAGAGCACAGTAAGATCGCTAGACTTGATTTACGGAAATAAAATACAGTCTTTATTGCTTTCACTTTATAATAATACAATTTTTAATATTTATTAACATTTGAGTCAGAAAATAAAACATAAATGGGTAAAATATACAATATTCCCACCATAAATTCCAATATTATCGATCGAAGTGACGTCAGAGGACTAGAATCGAAAACTTTGAGAACGATACAAAAAATCGCGATATTAACCTAATAAGGTTGGGAATCGGCTTCATCTCCATGGAAACGATCACAGCTGACTGGTCTGGTTGCTGCGAAAAAAGGGAAAGTAAATCGCAAAAATACATTTTAATATGACTCCATTATCTGAAAATTATGTCTATCACTTAATAACCGTTGGAATTTCATTATGCAGATCATCTTGACTATTATCAGCGAGTGAAGGCCAAGGGTAAGTGATTTATTTGTTGTTATCTGGAGGATTGTTAGAAGTAATGATACGAGGCTTAAGTAACCGTAGTCCCATATGCGGTATTTTGTGTAGGTACCAACTGGGATTGGACGGTCTCAGACAATACAAAATTAAATATTGAATCGTTTAATCCTCCAAAATACTGCTGGAGGTGGGTCTGAGAGAGTAGTTAGCCCAGGCATAGCCCTAGTTTAGGCTAGGCTTAGCCTAAGGACAGAAGCCGGGTCCTAAGTTACTAATACTATCGACTAATAATAATTATGAATATGACTTGTTAACTTAAATCAAAATGTTAACAATAACAATGTCATGACTTGTCAATAATACTCAATGATTTCATTTTAATTTATCTTTAATATAATTAAATACAGTAATATTAATAATATTCTTAGTCTTACTCTTACTCTTAGACTTAGTAAGCGCATTTTCGAATGACTGTCTCTACTGTCTTACTGAATCTGTCTCTGACTCTGTCTGAGTCTAGTCTAGTCTAGAATAGTCTAGTCTACTCTAGCCTCTAGGACTAGTCTACTCTAGTCTCTAGAGTAGACTCTAGCCATTTTAATTAGACTAAACTAAACTAAAACTAAAGTCGTCTACAGACAGTCTATCTATGAGTATGACATAATTATGTAAATTAATTGTATGAAGTGAGGCCTGCCCTGACTGAGGCTGAGCCGCCCCGACAAATGGTTTACTGTAGATTTATTTAAAGTAGCGTATTCCATTGACAGTGCAGTGGACGAGTGGTTGTACTTGTAGTATAGCTAGTTAGTTGTAATTGTACGGACGAAAAAATAATTTGCAAACGCCTCAGTCTCAGTTTGTGTGTTGCTGTTGCATGTTGCAGTGTTGCTGTTGGTACTGTATTAATGGCCCCGGCTTCGATTTCTAGCTATTTTGGGGTTGAATCAATAAATTCCTCATGACTCTGTTTAATGTGCAAGTTCTTTTAATTGGACTGGTTGGAGTTTTTTAATTATATAGACATAGTTGCGATTAATGTTACTTTGAACTCTGAAGTTTTGCCTTATTAATGTTTTGCTGGTGTACCCATTTGTGAATTAAGTCGAATTGATTCAGACTTCAGCCTTCGCCATCGGCTCGACCTCATCCTCGACTTTGTCTTACTCGAGTCTCGACTGCTCCACAACTTGTTGTCAAATCTTCTGTTCTATTTCATTTGTTAAACTATAGACTGTTACATAATATACAAAAGTTATAAAATACTAAGTAAGACACTATCAAGTATCAAGTATCATTCTTATATCTAAAGATCTAGACTAGTAATCATTCTAAAATAGTAGTGGCTAGTCTTTACTAACTATATCTAGTCTAGACTAGACTAGTAACTATTACTAGTAAGTTAGACTTACTTCAGATTTCATTTGATGTCTTACTCTACTCTAGTCTAGACCTACTTACTTGCTATATAATTACTAGTTAGTGACCTGTCCTCGGGCTTGAATTGACGTAGTATTTTAGTAACTTACCGTAATTACAGTTACACTTACTCAATAAGTATAAATTAACATTAACAATTATTCAATTAAATCTCTACACTACTCATTTAGTCTATATCATTCATAGTCTTACTCTTACTCTAAGTCTAAGACTAGTCTAGATTTCTTGACCAACTAATATACAATCTGAGTTATCTTAGACTAGTATGAACATAAGACTAGAGTAAGACTAATAAAATAGTCATTATAGTACTTAAAAAAATTTAGAGAATACAGATATAAATAAGACTAAATGTTTACTTTAGTAAATATTTACTTCTAGTCAGACTAGAGGTTTATAGAGTCCAGAGGCAGAGTCTTTTAGTTTTACTCTTAGAGTTAGACTAATTTAGAGTTAGAGTTAGGCCTACTCATTCTTATCTGTAAATCAGTGGGTGTGCTTTGCACGGCGCCAGGTTAACTCAGATTCTTAGTCTAAGTCTGTTGACGAATGAAAGACATTAAACAATTAGATGCCATCAATTTTTCAGTTGTTTGTGTCATTGTAACCTTCTAGCCGTTCGTTTTGAAAATGGTTCTAATGCTGCCAAATCCGAAGAATAAGTATGTAAATTATAAATGTGTACTTTTAGATCATACCCCGAAATAGTCATTGATCATTAAGTATACATTTGCAAATATTTTATTCTTCGGATTTGAAGGTCCCAAGTCCTTAAAAAGCAGAGGGGAACCCTTCTTCGGTGTATTAGTTGTGGTTTTTGTCAATCATGTTGTTGAGAAGTGTGTAAGTGCAATATTTAAGATGACTTGATCTTGAAAGGGATTTGTGACAAATGGTTCTTCTTAAGTTCTAACAAAATACTCCTCATTAAATCAAAATCGGGTCAGAAACAGCTGAAATTTCAATAAATATATCTGATCAGGATAAACGTGGGATCCCATTAAATGTATATGATTATTTAAGAACAACAAAATAAATACTTACAGGTATATTTTCTGGAAATTTACTAATTTTTTTTTAAAATTAGCTCCTCACAAAAAGTTTGGAAAGTTTTCGAGCCTCCTAATTCTCATTTATTTAAGACCTGTTTGTATCAGTGGATTAGCTAATTACCTTCTCTCTGAAATGAGTTTTGAAACAATCGTTTGCTTCATGGCTGAGCTAGTACCTACCCTTTGTTAACAAGTGGGTCTCAAACAGAATGTGGCAGCATTTATTATTGGAGCATTACTCCAATGCCGTATACCCATTTATTTACTCATTCACCCATTCATCCTATAATAACAATATCAATAGGATTAAAGGGATAGTTGAGAAATGGCTGAAATATCCATAAACATTTGTAATAAATGTGGGGCCCCAAAATTATTCAACAATTTTGAACCAACTAGCCGTAAAAAAAAATATTTAAAAAATGCTTTCTCTTTTCAAAAATTTACAAAATAGGTTTTGAGATGGTCGGTGATTATCTCTATTACTATTAGTCTATCTAATCACTATTTCAACAAAACATCACATGCACGATATTTTGTTTTGAATGGTTGAAACCGATGAGTGTTTAGAAAGCGCCCTTTTGAGTTTGAATTGCTCTTTTGGAATGAAAACAGGCTTTTTACTTAGTACATGTAATTTGAAAAAATATTTTATTACTTTTTAGCATGGTGGAGTAATAACTATTGGATTGTAATGTAATGGTGCATGTTTTGCTTACTAAAATCGACTAAAACTGTACTCTCTTTACCAAAACTCACCCTTTAAGCACAAATAATTGTCAATTTGCCATATCCTATTCGAGACAAGGGTTTGGCGATTTGAATACCAAAAGTGGTGCCAGATATGATATAATTGTGTGTTTATAATAATAGACTCAAAATCCGAATGTCGTTTGTGTTTATAGTAAGTTTTGGATTTGGCGCTTCAAGAAATAATGAATTTGTGAGAATATGAAAAACTAAGTGTAATTCTTGGAAGAGCACGTGATTTTAGAGATAAAACAAAATTATTGGATCAAAATTTGTTGAGAACCAGCTGTCAATCTGATTGGAATAAACATGTGGGCCCCCATTCATTTGATTATTTGACCAATACAAATTATATAACACCCGCACGAATAACCAAGAGGTTATTCAATAGTTGTTGATGATCTCATAATTGAATGATTGTTTTAAATTACAGAATACACAAGCACTATTGTTCATGAAAAGGGTTGAAAGGCTGCTTTTGAATGATAACAGGCTTTTCACTTAGCTGTTTGTATGAGCTTTTCTACAATGCAAGTATCATTGATAAATAAAGTATAAGTTTTGTTTAATGATATACCGTAAGTTTAAAACACTATACAGTTCTGTTTGACCAAAACTGCATCATCATTTTAATGTACAAAGAAAGCGATATAGGCGTTTGTGTGCGTGTGTGTGTACGTGTGCGTGTGTGCGTGTATGTGTGTGCCTTCGAACGTAATACTGTACAGTATTGCATTGTATTTGTATTTTAAGATGTTATATCAGGACCTTGGCGAACAACAGCTATCGCCCAAGTTTAAAAGAATGATATTCAGATTAAATGTATGATCAACACACCACTGCAACAAACACATGTACAATAGCATGAAAACAAACAATTAAAACAAAATCGCACGTCTATGCCCACAAGTATAAGTTTGCACGTAAATAATTGTCAGTAACGCTATATAGTTACCAAATCATATCGGAAATTTATGAATTTGGAAGGAGGAATAACACTTTTTGCAACATCACTTCAAATAATTGAACTTGGCTGACTATTTAAATACGCCATGAGTAAATTGAGAGACCTGTAAAATGGAAGGAAATGATCATGCCGCTTGGTATGGGAAACAAGCAGCGAAACGATGAATTACTGTATCATAAAGTGATAAGTGAATTATCAAAATAGCTGACTGTATTCACACAAAATAAACAAACTACTTTAGTAATACAAACACTTAAACATGAGCCTGTAATGATAATGGCAAAAGTTATAGCATACCGGTAATGCTACCAATTATTAGGCCTACATGTTTTACACTTGCAGACAATTTTCCCGCGCGCGCCAATGCATTGACTGTACTGAATAAACAAACCAACCCCAAAATCGCCAGCAGTATCGATTATTATACACAACCCGGGTGCCCGGAGATATGACGTTCAGCAGACCACACCACAGAATTGTAGGAAGAAATAGATACGAAATAAATTTTCAAAATGGCCAACTTGTACTGGCGCAACTAATGCACTAGTATCAAAATTTAACATACAATATTGTTGAATATAAATTATACTTCCGTCTGTTAAATTAAAATTTCATTTTGTGTAGCACAAATTTAAAAATCTGAAATTTGCTTTCAAACCGGCTGCATCATCAGTTGTGGTATTATGAATCTACGTATATCTAGGTCCATGGGTCAGAGGTGTGCGCGTTTTCTTTGTTGTTGTTGTTTCTATGTTAATGTTGAACGTTTGTCTAATTTACATAAATTGTCTCTGCGCAATACGCTTATTTCCCCATGGACACGCTTATCCTGTAGAAAAGTGAATAGCGCGCGATAAGGTAAACGATCCTTATTATATAAGCGTATAGCTGTACAATACGCTTATTGTACAAATACGCTTAATATATTTAAATATCCTTGATTACTACACACGTGTAATTGTATGGAGAAACTAGTTATTCGTACATTACACATACAGCTAGTGTACATGTAGTGCACACCGCGGCCAATTTTCTAATGACAAATTAGTGTCACGACCACAGAAGGACAACGATGCACAATGTGACCATTGTCGTAATTTTTAAATTCGAATACCGCTACGTTATACATGAAATGCATCTCTAGAATATTCTTTGGAACTTATTGATATTCACGGGTGAAAATATGCTGTATTTCTTTTTAAATAACTCTTTGAGAAATCTCGTCGAGCATCTTTCGCAAGCTAAAACAAGACCTCTGCTCGCGGGGAAGTTTTTATAACACGCATCTCTATGGGCTCAATATGATCACCCGGCGTCTATGACGTCATTCATGGAATAGCATTTACTATTCCATGAATGACGTCACGCATAGCACATTTTTCTCCATGGGCATTACTATGTTTGGTCACATGACGCTATGTAGACCAATCACTGAACAGGATTTCATTCATGTAGGATATAATGCTGTATATACACTATGGCAATACTATTTCAACAATACTGTACAATTTACTTTGGCCAAGAAAGATACTTTCGGTAATTTTCGCAATTCTGTTATTTGGCTTTAAGCAAGTCTGAGGCATCCTATTTTGTCATCAGTATCATTATGATTGAGATTTGTTCAACATGTTCAACACCACTTTCATCTCTATAGTTGTTATGTCATGCCTGGCATTTTTTCTTCTTATAATATGTATAACATTTCCCTACGCCAACTGATCACCTGCCTGTGCTCACCGGCATTGCACCTCCGGCCGTCCGCTGGGAACACCATACAACTAGCAACTAGCGAACAAGGCCCTACAAGACCCCAAACATCCCATTCACGACACCACACCACGCAGAACGCTCAAATCGATGTCCAACGCCTGCGTTCCCGCAGACCCGTCATCCGCCGTACAACAACCCTGCAAAATGGGATATAAAACACCTTCAGCGCATGGAAGGAGCACCCCCCCCCCCCCCCTCTCCCCATTTCACACTGACCCCCAACACAAAGCTGCGAGGGCCATCCTAATCAGGCTCCTTACAGAAGGTAAAGCAAATAACAGTATTGGGAAAGTTACCGAAAACATCAATATTGGCCCAACGAATTGATCAATTTTGTTGAATACTTATTATAAAAACAGACTTGTGTGGGAAAATCCGAACCTTGGTATCGTTAAATGCAGAAATCTCGGAAGAAATCCAATGGCCACCGCTGAAATTTGGCTATAAATACACTGTCCGTTCGCACCTGTCCGCCCCGCTAGCGCTGAGCTGGAGATATTGACAAGCCTGTATACTGCATGGTCTTTTGCACGTAGCATATACGCGAATTCGCATGCGGTTAATCGGAATTTAACAATGTTTGTTTTATTTGTTTAACTATACATGCTCAATTACTCAATTTCAAAGCGGTTTTTGTCAAACTATGTACATGAACATCTAAATTATGATATATTCTTTCACGTGGTAGGTGATGAAACCATATTTTCCATTTGTTGTGTGTGGGCGTTTCCCAGTACTATTATTTGTCTTTAACGCCAACATGCAGCGCTGTGAGCTTAATAGACCTTCCCCGTCATGCACGTGTCGCTAACCTGAGCAAACTGCCACCCACATCATCCACATGTGCCTCATCTTTCGCACACCAAACCCAAACTTCTGTAATCTTTTAGTCAGTGCACTGTTGAAACGATTCCGGGAAAAGAAGGAAACCATTGCTATCTCAATAACACCAACATGTCTATGTCAACATACTGTGTTGATTGTTATTTAAAGGGACTGTCCCTCTATTACAAAACGTCTGAACAGTTTCCTGTTGACGGATGGGGATGGGTAACACACGCGAACAAAAGGCAGATCGAACAGCCCTGTAATTTGGATTCTACGGATAAAAAACGAATGCGTCCCTCCATCGAACTATAGGTTTTCCCATCCATTTTCAAACAATCGTCATTCAATTTCGATAATTGTTAACTTCAATTTCGTCTCGGAAATGTGTGTGCTTTCAGTTTGTCATGTTCAATTTCGTCTTTCAGCACCCAATTTCGTTTGTTCCCAATCAAGTTCGTGTTTGTCATATACATTTTAGTCAAAAGTAATTCGATTTCGTCCAATCGCAGACTGTGTGGCAGAAAGTGATGATCAATTTCGTCATTGTGCGATCGATTTCGTTCTTTGTTGTTTAAATTCGTCTCACATTAGCAAGCTGTGATTGCTATTGAGTTTTGGTATAAAATATATTGTTAATCATCACACTATGGCTGATTGTTGCGAGATATACATGTATTGTCATGGGTTGGTTGTAATTAATGTCTTTCATATAAGTTATCAACATTTTCAGCCATGATAACTACCAGCGCTTATCAATCAATCAATCAATCAATCAATCAATCAATCAATCAATCAATCAATCAATCAATCAGTTTCAAGTTTGAATTGCACGGTAAAATGTTGCATTTTCACAATGCATCTATACTAAGGGACGAATTTGAATGGGAAATTCTTGAAATCGATTGAACATTGATGAATTCGAAAATAACATTGCCCACTTAATCGCCATGTGAGACGAATTTCATTGCACAATGACGAAATCGAATGACCACATTTTAAAGTTGATTGGTCATTGACCAATTTTAACGATGAATGACTAAATTGTATATAACAATTGCACGTTCAGGATTTCTCGGGAGAAAATTGAAGTTAACAATTATCGAAATTGAATGACGATTGTTTGAAAATGGATGGGAAAACCTATATTTATCGGTCAATAAAAGAGTTTAACTGCTTTAGCATAATATAGGTTTTCCCATTCATTTTAACACTATCGTCATTCAATTTCATTAATTTGTCATTCAAATTCGTCCCGAGGAACCACCAGAGCGCAAATATACGGTAGAAATAATATTAAACAATATTAAATACTATGTACACACACACACACACACACACACTCACATACATACATGCACACACATACATACCAATCTAACACCTATACCATCTACATAGTCATGACACAAACAGGTATATAAGGCTATATCATGCGACGAATTTGAATAGAGTTTTGACGAAATTGGTTGCCAATTGACGAAATTGCTTTCGCTTGTATGTGTTCAGCAACTGTGACCGACGAATTTGATTTGCAATTGACGAAAATGTGTGACTAATGACTAAATTGTGTGATCTTTGAGGAAATTGATCGACGAAACACGAAATTAAAGTTGGGATTTCCGCTCTGGTGGTTCCTCGGGACGAATTGAATGACAAATTAATGAAATTGAATGACAAAAGCGTTAAAATGAATGAGAAAACCTATATTACAACAACAATGTACTTATTCTTATAAAGGTGTTGTGAAGCCGACATTTGTAAAGGTATGTCACGGAAAAAATCTCAAAAATGAAGAATATGTAATTACATGTAGTCAGTTTAAGCGAGGTTTGGTTATTTTGTTTAATATTCGGTCATGCTATTATTATGTGTGTGCGGGTCACGTAGCTAGCGCGGGTCACGT
This sequence comes from Echinarachnius parma, assembly GCA_037951105.1. Lineage (NCBI taxonomy): Eukaryota > Metazoa > Echinodermata > Echinoidea > Clypeasteroida > Echinarachniidae > Echinarachnius > Echinarachnius parma. The sequence goes on along the minus strand of JBAMJV010002966.1, from coordinate 66,029 downwards.
AGGGGTCACGCATAACGTTGTAGTACTTCGTGTAATCCGTGTACGAACTTCCTCACTGGGTGAATACACGTAAATGCAAAATTAACCGTTGGTTGTTGTTTTTATTAGTTTTATGTCTATAACTTCACGAAAAAGATATTTCAAGCCTAAATGTGTTCATGCATGCTAAAAAAACATTCAATCACATCCTTTGCATGAATTAGTTACTTGTGTAAATATCGAAATCATATTGGCATACTATTTTGTTTGAATAGGATTCGTTGGAGTTGGTGTAATTTTCAAACCATGCAGTATTGTAATAGTCTGTGAAGGTTCGTTCTTCAAAACCTGGCTGGTGCACGTCCCTGGACTGTTCGCCTACACCGAAATCCAGTGCTGTAGGACTCGAGTCCGGACTCGGACTCGAGACCGGTCTCGAGTCCGTTTTTTCTCGGGACTCGGACTCGGACTCAACCAATGGTGACTCGTGACTCAGGCGAAAATCGGGCCGAGACCGGCAACGAGACCGGCATTTTATCCGTTTTTCCACGTTTATTTATAGTTCATAAAATTACCAAGCGCAAGCAAAAACAAACCCGTTGTTCTAGCGTACCTTGCTCACTTGAGTGGCATTCTGGAAAATGATCATAACATCGCCTCAACAATTATTATATGCCTAACTAGACGTTGAGATTAGTCGTTTTATATTTTGGAACACGGCGTAAGACACGGTCAAGTATTACGGCCAGAACGTGAATTAATTTACGAAAGCCTGAGCTGAATAGACTAAGCGGTACAGTAAAATGCATGTGTGTACCGCGGTGTGTACGTGTGTAAGTACAGTACGGTATACTCGGCCAGTCATTCAACAATCATGTCTTCAGTTTCTCGTGTCATACTGTTTGGGTATACGGACCATAGAGAGTTTGTTGATCGTTCAACAAAGAAAAAAAACATCAAGCAAAATGTAAATTTTGCAGAACGCAGACGACCATTACATAATATACACAACAATATTTTTTAATCATTTTGTTAAAATGTGTAGTAGCATGCCTTTATAGTACTTAACTCTTTATCAGTAGGCCTATTCAGTCATCTGGCAGTAATACACTATACATACTCCAGTACTGACATACTATGATTGTAATAACTTGTGGTAATTCCATGAAAATGTCTACAATGGGCCACATTTCAAAATCATTTTAGGCTTTTAGCCTCTTGGGTATGGGCGTCGATCATGGGGGAGGGGGGAGGCATGGGGGATATATCCCCCCCCCCCAAAAAAAAAAAATAATAATAAATTAAAAAAACAAATTTGAGGTGGGGGTGGCCTGTATTATTATTCCCCCTAATATTTTGGATTCAAATATATATTGAAACATTAAAATAAAGGGACATTGCCACCAATCATGAAATATATGAAGGTTAATACAATTTAAACCACATCTTGAGAGTGTTAAAATCCAAAATCTTCCGGGGGCTATGCCCCCTGGACCACCGTTATAGTGATTTGACCCGGTCCCCTGTATACGTACAGGAACTCTCGCTATGCTGACTCAAATTTAGCTTCCTGTATACAAATCTCTATAAGAATCTTTAGAACATCTTGAGTTCTGTATAGCAAAAATCAAAAGCTTCCCCCTGGACCCCCATTATAGTCATTTGACCCTGTCCCCATTACATGTACATTAATAATCTTATTCAGGAACTCTCGCTATGCGCAATAAAATCAAGCTAACTATTATAGACTAACATATAATATCTAACTATATTTGTTTTAATCTGGACAACATCTTAAATTACGTTTTGCAATGCAAAACCCGAAAGCTCCCAGGGGCTGCGCCCCCTGGCCCCCATTATATTCATTTGACCCGGTCCCCTGTACACGAATAACAAATTTATTCAGGAACTCTCGCTATGCTCACACAAATTTAGCTCACTCTATATATAACTATTTACTCATTCTAACTATGTTTCCTTTTTTAATTTGGACAACATCTTCAGTTCTGTATATAAGAAACCAAAAGCTTTCGGGGGCTCCGCCCCCTGGGCGCCCTCTGTTTATTCCATTCAGGGTTCCATCAGTGTGTTTGCAATAATCTTCAAATTTCTAAACAGCTCAAGCTGAAAGTTTGTGCCCCCTAGGCCTATACACCCCCCCCCCCCCCCCCCCCCCCCCCACTCCGGTCATACAATCTTGTCCATGCTGTTGGGTTAGTTTCAGTTTAGTTTAGTTTAGTTAGTCGCTTCGCTCGCTCGCCGAAGATGGTCAAAATGACGAATCATCTCCCCCAAATCGCGAGAAGAAATCGACGCCCTTGCTCTTGGGTCCAGTATTAGTTATCAAACGGTCATAACTGACAGTTTATGGGACAAAACGTGAATTTTCAGATATTTCGTATTTGATGCTAAAAATTGTGACTTTGAAAGGATTATAAAATTGCTGAAATTCATGCTTAACTTTAACACTGATAATTTTTCAGCAATTTGACTGTTTGCAAATAAAGTTATATCCCATGAAGCCATTTGACAGTGAACCTTAATAGGAAAAGATATGCAGCAGTTCCTTATCCACTGTATTTTGGGGAAATTTAAGGGTGACAAAGATCAACCAAATTCTTGTCCCGTCTGTCACACTTGCTATGAAATTTTTCATTTTTTTTTTGGTATTTAATTTGTCTCATACTCTGTAATAATAACCTTTGACATTGCCCAGAATCATTTCTGCAGTTAAGTCTTTGTCATTTCTTTGATGGTGTTTATTATGAAGATAACTGTTGTAGTAAGAAAAGTTAAAATAAACTGGGCTCCAAAAGAAACTTATCACTTCTTCAGAGCGACGCTCACTAAAATCCATATCATCAAATTGAATCATTGTTAGACACAGATAAGCTATCATTCTCCTTATGAAGCATATCTGAACAATTGAAAGGTTGCTTTTGACAAAAAAGAGAAAAATGCGATGGAATCGCTACAGGTCATTTTACAAAAATCACAGAAACTGCTCGCTGCGAACCTCCACGAAAGGCGGTCTATTCAGAACTTTCAATAGCTATTCATTCAACATCAGAGGCGGGTTATGTAACCACCAGACTGGCTATTGTCCGTACCGAGCTCCGTGCCCGGAAGGTGAGCAGTTTCTGTGATTTTTGAAAAATTACCTCTTGCGATTTTATTCTTTGTTGACTAAATCAAACATAATTTTGTTTAGATGTGCTTGCTGAGGAATATCATAGCTTATCTATGCTCAATTATGTATTATGTTTATGCTTTGGATTTTAATGTGTGTTGCGCTGAAGAAGTGATAAGTTTATTTTGGAACCCAGTTTACATACATTCTCTGACAAATGGAAGGTTACAATGAACTAGATGACTCCATGGATGTCATCATCCATGAGGGATTAATACCTACCCCTTCATCACAAATGCATTCATCCCTAGCCTGGCTAGAAAAACCGCTGGAAAAGAAACAAAAAATATAAAATTACTGAACCCTATACACCACCATAGCTCACCTGACCTAAGGTCACTAGTAACTTCCTCTTCCCAGCGCCTGACCACTGAGAGGGGAGGAGGGAGGGAGCTAAAGGGGTAGGTATTAATCCCTCATGGATAATGACATCCATGGAGTCATCTAATCCATTTCAGGATAAATACCTACCCCTTTATCACAAATGCATAAATGCTGACCAGCACCACTCACCAGGTGGGGGGAAAGTGATCCCAGCTAGAAGACACGCCCAAGGCGGCCCCAGCAAAGGAAGGTCTGGGAGCCACAACCGCACGGCGGAAGCAACGAACAAGGAGCTGGAAGCGAACCAGGAGGCACCTGCCTGAAAGCCCTCGATGGTAGCCGACGAAATGAGCCTATGACAACAAAATCCCTCTGGCATCCCGGTCAGGAACCAGAACATCAACGACTGCCGCACCGCCTGCTGCACCAATAGCCTTCACAACCCAACAAAAAATATCGGACAGTCTAGCTCTGCATAAGCAAGAGCTCTACATCAAAGCCTGAACGACTATGGACAAAGCCTCACAGCCCCAGAACTGCCTCCCAGAATGGGACATCGACTAAGCCATGCAACAGGTAACAACTGACCAAAGACCACAAGGATGGCCACTGCTGGGAACAGCAACACATAAAGTGCCGTACACCTGAAGGAAGTCCCAGGTTAACGAGGAAGGAACGCCCTCATGAACTCGGAACCCAGGCAAAAACTAACCCCACAACACAACCAGAGGGGATAAAAAAAACCTTCCACAGGGTCGCACACACCGATGCATAGGCCCCGCCAAAAGCTATCCCTAGGACGAGCATAGCAAAACTGACAGCCAGGGACATTGCCCCCCAGGACAGAGCCCTGCCAGCAACCTGCCCCAAAATGACCATACGGACATATAGAGACGGGATAAGGCTCAAGAAGCCTTGCGGAATAGACAATGACAGAAGACCCAACACAATTGGGACTGCCAAGAGGGCCAACGAAAGAAAAGAAGCAACGAGTTCGGCGACGGAACACGAAACCTCATATCCAAACCACCTCTGAAAACCAAGAGGAAACTTAAGGCACACCCTGCCCATCTACCCCTGCACATTAACAAACCCGAAAGAGCAGTTATCCCTGCAGGGGAAAGGCAGACTGCCGGACAAGCACAAAACTAACTTAAGACAGACGTACACTAGGATACACATCAAGGGGCAAGGCCTGGAGAAACAGATGAAGACAACATACATGAAACAGCCTTGCATCATACCTAGTACAATCCAAGGAGTGGACAACAGGTACATGTATATAACCACAAAAGAGCCCTAGCAATCATAGTTGGGGTCACAATAACAAACCCCATAAACACGCCAAATCAGCATACGGCCTAGCATCTCCTCTAAAACACCCAAAATGGCATATACCTCGTCATAAGACACACACAATAAACACCCAGCAGGAAATACCCAATAGGCCTGACAGGACTAGGAGTCTCAAAATTACTTGAGCCTCCAACATCCCCTGCCAGATAAAGGCAAAGAGCTTGGCAGGAAGCATTCCGCAAGCCCAACAAAAGGCAAGATAGGGATCCCACTTGCCCACACAAGCCAAAGAATTTCCATCGCCACCGGAATAAGGCCGGTAAAGAGAGCCTAACGCTCAGGACAATCAGGCGGAGAAAGATGAACAATAACAAATTCCAGCCTGGGCCAGTGATAGAACTGGAAACGCCTCGGCAAACATCTCCCTCCATGCCGAACAAACAAAAGGAGATAAACAAGATCAACGGCCGCCACGGACCACAGAACCATAAATTCCCCCAAAATTGGTCCCGAGAAAACTCAGGCAGGAGTACACGGAGAACACAAGGCAATGAACCAACCAGTCCAGAAACGACTAACGTATTACCACCAACATGAGGCGAGACCGCTCACACAAGTGAAAGCGGGGCACACCCAGAACAAACCTCAGCCAGAAATGTCAACCTCCACAGGCACTGAACAACAGTGACCAACTATACCCATTACACCTCACATCCCTGGATACAACAGATGATTAAGACCAGATTCCCCTCAGATGGTCCAACACGATAGGAGCAGCCCCAGCTCTGACTGAATGTTAGCTAGGACAACAATAACCAACAATCGCAACGAGGAAGGCAAGGCGATTGCTGAAACATCAAACCGACCTAATACTAAACTGCTAAAGGAACATACAGCAGGTTGAGCCAAAGCACCGACACCGGATACAGTGGGAACATGAAAGGATTGGAACATAACTACCACCTGCCGGACCCTGAAAGGACCCTGTAAGAGTTCAGAAAGAATGACGCAAGAAAGACATACTGAGCCCAATCTATACATACTGAGCCAAGATAAGGTAAAGATGCACTCGAGACCCACAGGTAGCCTAACGGCAAATAGACAATGCGAAGCATCTCCCAACCATGCACAGCCGCCAGTAGGAGAAAACTCCACAACGAATTGAAAAAGACAGAGACCATCACAGGGGCCTACAAAAAATGTTGAATACTGCAAGCCACATAAAAAGAAGAGGCTGAAGGCCATGGACAAGGAAACCCGCATACAATCCATTGACGAAAGCCCAAACGAAGAAGCCAACATTCGGAGAAGATCGGAAACGAGCGATGTACACATGTGCCCCCAGTGTGACTGAGCATGCATGAAGGCAGTGCAGAGTGTCTCAGCCACTAAACCAGAAAGGAGACACGGACCGACAGGAGAACGAAATGTGCAAGATTGACATCATAAATCCAGTGCGACCAAGGCCAGTGGAGGGGGAAGCGGGTAAGGAGGGAAGGAGGGGAAGAAAGGACCAGTGCCAACAAACATACCGCCAACAAGCACACACACCATCAAACTCCCCGAGATGGCCCTAGCAGATAAACCACGACATCATACTAGAGATACTCCGTCACCAGTGGGACAGGAGCCTACCAGAAAGGCAACCGTACAAATACTGGATGCCAAAGTCAAAGCTGGAGCTCCAAGCCCAATATGACCAGGACCAGCAGGAAAACCCAACAGCCTGACTAATAACATGCAAACACAAGAAGCATTGCTAAAACTAGTGATGCCATAACACTAGCGTGACAGAGAAAGACCCAACAGCTTGACTCATAACATGCAACTATAAGAAGCATTGCTAAAACCAGCGATGCCCCAACACGAGCGTGACAGTGAAAGACCCGACAGTCTGACTCCCAACACGCAAATGTAAGAAGCATTGCCGAAACAAGCAATGCCAGCATAACAGGGGCTGTCCAGTACATAAATGACAACTCAATATGTACAGAGGCGACAGGAAGGGTGGGAGAATCCCCACCCAGAAAAGAGCCAATCGGGACGATCCCCCTTAGGGAAAGGCCACAGCCGGGACCATTCCTATCTAACAACAACAGAGCAAGCAGGAACAATCCCCAAACAAGGACAGCACTTACAGGGACCAAACCTGGATCATAGAGCAGACAAAACAAGACGAACCCCCGACAACAGGACAAGGCCAGTCAGGAAAATTCCCAGACTAGGCCAGAGCCAGCCAGGGCAGTCTCTGAACGAGACTACCCTCAATCCCAACAATTCCCGGACCAGCCTACAGCCAGACGGGACAATACTCAGACTAGACCATAGCGAGTTGGGACAATAACCCTGGTTTACAGTCGGCCGGGACAATTCCCGGACTAGTCCACAGATGGCCGGGACAATTCTCGGACTACACTACAGATAGCCAGGACAATTCCTGGACTTCTCTACAGTTGGCCGGGACAATACCCTGGCCACTCCACAGCTGGCCGGGACAATTCCCTGACTAGTCCACAGCCGGCCAGGGCCCATGGACGGCCAGAACAATCCCCGGAGTACTCTACAGGTGGTCGGGACAAATCCTAGACTAGCCCACCTTCAGCCGGGACAATACCCTGCCTCAACCACAGCAGACTGAGGCAATTCCCGGTATAGGAAGAAGGTGAGATGGAAAATTCCCGAAAGAGGATGAGGCCCGGCGGACCAAGTCCTCACAGGGCGCATGATAGCCTCTCTAGCAGCCAGTCCCGGCCAACTCTTGCGGGGAAACGTTCTAACCTGCAAACCCCAACACGGAGACATGACGATCATGCCTTCACTTAGTCGAAGAGCAACTATGTGCATTCCCGGACCGATGAAGGTAGGACGGGAATATACAACCCGAACGTTCCCTCAAAGGTAATCCCAGCAGGAACCAGTAGAACCCCAGGTGCGGGAATGCGGGAATCTACACAAAGCAGGAATCCCGATGAGGGAAGAGGAATCCCGATGTAGAAGACGGGAATTCCAAAGGAGCAGGGAATCCCAAAAGTAGATCTCGAGGCTACTATTCCCGGTCGAGGCAGAAGCCAGCAGTCCCGCTCAGACCAAGCGATGAGCGGGAATCCCGATCGGGCAGGGAATCATGATAGCCGGCAATGAGGCTACCATTCCCGATCTGGTGCCAGCAGTCCCGTTCAGACCAAGCAATTCCCGCAGAGGTGAAGCGGGAACGGTACAGGAAGCAGAGAGGCAGGAGTCCCGAGCAATGCCCGCAGAGGTGAAGCGGGAACGGGACAGGAAGCAGAGAGGCAGGAGTCCCGATACATGAGGTTGAGAGGCTTATATGTACATCAGTCGCGTAGACTGCAATATACCATCGTCCTGGACTCTTAAATCATCGTAGGTATCCACAAACCACGCACCGATCGAGGTGGGGAAGGGATATGGGTGACAACCCTGCCCGACATTGAGGGGGGCATTAGCGGGGGACAGTCACCCTATTCTAGCCTCATATTGCTCTGCAGTGCCTCGCTATCTCAAGACAATGATCCCCCATCAACGACGGCGATCAAAGATTCCATAGCTAAAATACAAAGAAAAGAAAAAAAGAAATACCAAAACGTTAATACAAAACGTTAAGACAAAACAGGAGCCCCAAAACGAGGCTCCCTTCATATATTACAGCAGTGCTCGAAAAAGCAAACGCCTGCTGGCTCGGGCCGACAAGATTAGGTGACGGGCCACTCAAAGTAGAACAACCCTATTACATTCGCCCGACAGGGCCACAAGGCAAAAGGTTAACTCCTAGGATGGATTACAGCAAGCGACAACCTAGAGAAGCAAAAACGAAACAACGTAAGAGACAAGAATACATGTAGCTATGACTTCACTAGAGCTGCAAAAAAGAGCTCCTTCCAAAGCAGTCTTCTAGCACAGGCGCGCTGGGAGAAGAGGAAGTTACTAGTGACCTTAGGTCAGGTGAGCTATGGTGGTGTATAGGGTTCAGTAATTTTATATTTTTTGTTTCTTTTCAAGCGGTTTTTCTAGCCAGGCTAGGGATGAATGCATTTGTGATAAAGGGGTAGGTATTTATCCTGAAATGGATCAGATGTTATAGAAAGTTCACTGTAGGGCATTTTTCATAATGAAACTGATGTGTCATAAAAAGAATTGCAATTTAAGATTTTCCCGTTGCGACTCGGACTCGGATGTCTGGGACTCGGGACTCGGATGTTCGGGACGCGGGACTCGGATATCCAGGACTCGGGACTCGGATGTCCGGGACTCGGACTCGGACAAGGTGTTCTCGACTACTCGTCCTCTTCTGCCTGAAACAGTCAATCACAAAGAAACAAATCGGTATGATGCATTTTGGGAACAAACAACTGGGACGATTTCCGAACTTGATGTACAATTAGACCCTTCTTCAGAGTTATCAGTTGTTGACAGCCTGGTCAGTACAAACACATTTTCTCACATTTTAGTTTAATCGTAACTGATTTATTCCTTAATGAGTAATTCATGTAAATAGGTTCCATGTCCTGTCTGATTTTAATTAAAGGCAAATGTAAATGTACCAACTAGATGTCATTTAATAATACACATTCCTTTAACATAAATTTATATTTTGCCACTATGTGAATACGGTTCATTTGAATTCATCAAGTCTCATAATAATTATGGTTATAAATTATATCAGTTATTATATCAGTTTCCCATGTCAATGTCCTATCCTGTTCATAACCTCTCTAGGTTGTGTGTAACACCTACATGTACATGTAGCGTAGGTCAATTATAATTTTGAAATTGCTCATTCTTTTACTGATGTAACATCAAGATCCCATGTCGTTGCTCTTTCCTCTCAATACCAGATTCCTTACCTTTCCATGTGTAACGCTCACAGTCAGTCCTCCCTTCATGTTGATCTCATCACACAGTGCGTCCAGATCCTCGGTGGTACTGCATCTCCTGAACCTGCAATATGCATTTAACAAATCCTTAATATCACTACTTGGTTGGGTTTATTTATGTTAATCAACAACAACCAATCCGCAACGATAACATTTAAACAAATAGAAGTGACGAAAGGTTCCATAAAACGATTATCCCCGTTTTCCACCAACCTAGCATACGGTCTTTAACAAAACTTCCCGTTATGATTTTGCATCCTGCCCCGCCCTCTTGCATATACAAATATTATTTCTTAGTCTGCTGCAACGACCATTTCGCATCCAATGACAAAAGCATTGAAGTGATTGTGTATGTTCGTGTACATGTGTGCATGACGCTGTGAGGGAGTTTGCATAATAATTGTAACGGATGTGTGTTCTAATGTATCAAGGTGTATGACTTGTGGTGATGACCAGTGACTTGGCGACGGAGGGCATGTGGGAGCACGTACCCCCAAATAATTTTTTAAATAAGATCAATAACGAACATTAGTTATTTTTTCTTGAACAAATAGAAAATACATAAGGCATGCCCCCCCCCCCCCCATTAGTCTGGCCACGCTACGCCACTGATTAGGACTACCAGCATGACCAGTGTGAGGACGGTGTGCACAGCCCTGTCGATGCGTTTGAGTCAGGAGGGTGGGTAAAATCAGCCGTCATGATGGACTTGGCTGAACGTGATTAGAACCCTTTTTGCTTCGTCACAAAACGTCATTAAAAGTATGATCGGCTATGTATTTCCAAATTGACCACCTCTACAATCTAGCGTAATTAATTTAGTATTTCCTCATTTTCCTCCATCAGTAAGACCACACTTTTAGATAACTTTTGTGTTAAATACCGTTTATGATTTCTCTGGATTTGCAGAAGAGTCGTCTTTCATACACGGATTACTGTGTCAGCCAAGGGCAAAACTTGTTATCAAATGCATGGCGCTCAAAATCCCAAGTGTACACGTTTAAGTAATCTTTGCCATAGAGAACGTACAGTAAGAGTGCGCTTGGTAAAGTGCGTGCCTTACGCCCATTCCTATTGTTTTGTCATTATTATCATTTCCCCACAATGCAGTCGTTTGACGTAAAAATTACGAAGTTCCGCCCTTCATTACTGCGTATAACAAGGCCGTCAGTCAGCCATTGGATCATGTTCATAATGTACAGGGTACGGTGACTGCGCGCGTACTGTTTACCTTCTCGTTCTACAACGGCAGTTGGAGTCATACTTCTATGGTTTGATAACATGCTTTTTTTGTTTTGCAATAATATTTAATTTTTCTCTCAAACAACAAATTTACAATGTAAATCATTTGCAATACAAATCATATTTTTCAACATAGTCATATGGAAAATCATAATTGATGTATACAATACAATACAATTACAATTAAATGATACATAAAGATATAATCCTGATCATAATATATAATTTTCATAACTTCTGTAAGTTTGTTTTAATATATTTTCAAAAAAACATCTCTTTTAGTTTCATAAAAAAACAAAAATATATATATATTTATATTTAATTTGAAAGAATATCATTTAAATGCAAACTATTTTTCTTAAATAATGTTTCCCTTTCTCTCAAGTTACAATTATTTTACAAAGAACCCTGTAATGAGTTGACTCGTACTCATCAATAAACAGTCAGTTCAGGCATATCAAGTAAGTTTCCAAGTTATCTTTACTACTGTAGTCAGTTTACTATACTGGTGTGTATTCTGTGTGTGTATGAGTGTGTATCTATACATGCACTGTGTGTACTGTAATATTGGCAACATGCTATGCCTCACAAGATGCAATACATGACATCCCCCTTTTCATCATAAAGAAATAACGTCCCGAAATATTCAAAGTCCCAAAATTATCAAAATATCTTAAAGTCCAAAAGTTCTCGAAATGTTTAAGTCCAAAAGTTCTCGCCGCTATTCTTAATTGTTTTTCTGTTCTCAAAACTTTATCAATAAGAAAGCTTATCTTGCTTCCTAACGTGGCGTCCACTGTGAGTAGTATGTGGACTCTTCGTACCCGGAAGGGTATCGGGATGAGGTGATGGGTGATGGAATTCGACATCACTGGATGTATTCGGCACATCCACAGACGGACCGGGTGTGTCCTTGGATCGTGGTTCGTTGTCAAAGTGGATTCGCCTAGGTTCGACATCGTCGAGGTGACGTCGATTTCTGCGCAAGACACCTCCATTTGGCGTCTCAACGAGGTAAGACCGTGGTTCCCGACACTGCTCACGAACGGTAGCTGGGAACCAGTGTCCTGTCTTGTGGTCCTGGACTCTGACGAGTCTGTGTGTGCCCTTCATGTAATGTGGACATGATGAAGGATCGCATACGTCCGGGAATAACGATGCGTTCTCCCTTCAAGATCAGGCCATCCTCTACTGACAACTCATCTCTAAATGGCCAGAACGACTGTAACAGTTTTGGAACATCACGTCTCTGTTCCGGCCAGCCATGGACGATCACGTCGCGCAGGGCAGCAAGATCCGGATCATTCGAGGTCTCCTGTCGCAGCTGGCTGAGACGATCAGGGGAGAATTGGACGAAGTGTATCATGAGATCGAGTTCAATGTGGTCGTTGTCCTTGACAGGCGAGCGTGACAGGCAGTCTGCCACTTGGACATCCTTTCCTGGGCAGTACTTGATTCTCATATCGTATGGCTGCAAACGCATTATCATCCTTTGGAGGCGAGGGGGTGCAGCTGTGAGAGACTTGCGGAGAATCATTTCCAAAGGCTTGTGGTCTGAGTGGACCGTGAACTGCCTGCCGTATACGTACGTGCGGAATCTTTCACATCCGAAGACCACGGCGAGAAGCTCCCGTTCGATATTTGCATACCGCTTCTCTGTATCACTGAGCGATTTTGATGCGTATGCGATTGGCTTGTTGTCTTGCATCAGGGTAGCACATAACCCATGCATCGATGCATCAACTTGGATCAACGTGTTTTTTGTGCTGTCGAAGTATGCGAGTGTTGCGTCCTTGCATATGCGGTCGCGTAGATCGTCAAAAACACGCTGGTGTGACTGGGTCCACACGAAGACTGCCTCTTCTTTAAGTAGCTCTCGGAGGCTGCCACCATGTAATGAGTTGACTCGTACTCATCAATAAACAGTCAGTTCAGGCATATCAAGTAAGTTTCCAAGTTATCTTTATTAGAGTACTGCTGTAGTCAGTTTACTATACTGGTGTGTATTCTGTGTGTGTATGAGTGTGTATCTATACATGCACTGTGTGTACTGTAATATTGGCAACATGCTATGCCTCACAAGATGCAATACATGACAAACCCATTTTAAAGTAGAAGTATAGACCAATAAAAATTATAATCAATGTATTCATACACAATTCTTTAAAAAAAGGAGAATACAAATAAATGTATACACCATTATAACTATTTATATATATAGTTACCTGCTATCAACATTACTAAATAATGATGATTATGGTGTTTGAGAGAAAACCTGCAAGAAAGTGGAAATATAATTTTTTTTTTTAAAAGACAGAAAAGGAAGAGAGGCGGGTAGCTTTGTTGCCAGATCTGGCATAATTATGCTTTCTGGCATAATTTTGACCCTTTTAGCATCTGGTATTATGCCGGGCATAATTTGACTTTTTTTGTTTGCATAATTCTGAAGATTTGGAGAAAAAAAAGGTCTCGACAATCATCACCAATGATCTCGACCTGAAAATTTCTCGAAGATCCTGGTCTCGGCCTCGGAATTTGTGTAAAAATCCTGGTCCCGGTCTCGAAAATTTGTGACTGGACTTGGTATCGGTCCCAAAAACGTCGAAAACTCTCAGTCTCGGCTTCGAGAAATTTCTACGACTAACCCCCCCACCCCCCCCCCCCCCCCCCCCCCCCCGCTTACAGAATTCCCAACCAATGGGTCCTGGTCTAGGCCTCGAAAGTTTGGGACAGGACCTGTTCTCGGCTTCGAAAATTATCTACGACTACCCCCCCCCCCCCCCCCCCCACCCCCGCCCCCCTGCTTACAGGATTTTTCTCAACCAATGGGTCCTGGGGGGTGTTTCACAAAGATCCTAAGTTGATCTTAGCAATAAGATGGTCTTTAATATTATGGAAAGCCATTAGTGTCTTGAAACATTTTTGTAAAAGTTATGTTGAAATGCATAAAATGTTGATTCAAATCATCTATCTTTTCTAATTATCAAAGAGATTCATAATCTTCACATAAAATTCATGAAATCTCTTTGATAATTAGAAAATATATATGATTTGATTCAACATTTTATGCATTTCAACATAACTTTTATAAAACTGTTTCAAGACACTAATGGCTTTCCATAATATTTAAGACCATCTTTAGTGCTAAGATCAACTTAGGATCTTTGTGAAACACCCCCCAGGTCTCGGCCTCAAAATGTCCTGGTCTCGGTCTAAAAAATTACTATCGGCTACGAAAGAGGGTTTGGCATAATTTGTTGCTAATTTAGCACAATTTTCGCTGCTCCCTAGCATAATAGAATTTTTTTCGCTGGCTGCGGTAGAGAAGAAAAAAAAAACACCCAGAACTTGGTGTCTCTGTCTCATAATCTAACCAGAAAGGGTGTCCCATTTTCTATAGTGAATTCGCAACGTCCCTCTCTGTTCAGCTATCTTTCTTTCTACCTCTTAAGTTTTCATTAATGTATCTTTAATATCTCTAATAGTTGAAGGATAATCATTCGTTCTACACTAACAAATATCATACTTTTTATCAAAAGTATAATGTGATTTAATAATTGGTCTTCACCTGCATTGCTAACCTTCATTCCCACATGAACCCCTTTCCAATCTATATTTTTAAATTCTTTTAAATCAAACTCATTACCACAATCTACCCAAATCATTCTTACCTTTTCACAAGAAAAAAACAAGTGTTCATACGTTTCCTGCATTTTATGACAAAAAAAGCATAAATTACTATTTACTATATGAAAAGTATACATATGTTTTTTTGTATAAATAAGGTTATAGAGCAATTTAAATTGAAACTCCCTCAGTGTACTATTAAGCGTAGATTTTCGGGGACGTACAAAAATATTCTCATTTTCCTTTCCAATAACATTATATAAGTGTTCTATATTGCGAACTGCAAAAGACTTCTCTACTCTTAAATTTAATAAATGTGCATATATGCTTTTTGAAGTTATACCACATAATAAATAATCTTTTTCATTCAATCGAAACTCCAAATTTAATTCAGTATCCTCTATCACATTATAATTTCTATTTTTGTTTCCATATACATGGTACATTTTCAAATATTTGTTTTACTATATCAATCTCTGACCTGTCTAAGCCTAATCTAAAACAAAATCATGAACAGATTTTATTCTGCCATTACAATCATCTGTACACTCTTGACAAATATTGGGCAATATTTTACCAAAAATGTACCCAACATGAGGATAGTTATGAGTCCGACCAACTTTGGGGTTAACTTTGCCCCTTTCGTAATTTACCCATTTTAGGGCAAACTTAAATGCCCATCTAATTACCCATCTTAAGATTACCCAACCATATTACCCAACATAATTTACCCAACTATTACCATACTATTGGGTATAAATATAAAGACTTGGTAATTGAGAGTTGGTCAAATCATTTACCCAACGAATTGACCAGGAATATTGCCCAATTATTACCCACCTAGGAAAGAGACTGGGTAATTGAGTTGGGTAAATCATTTACCCAATGAATTGACCGGGAATATTGCCCAATAATTACTTACCTAGGAAAAAGACTGGGTAATTGAGTTGGGTAAATCATTTACCAACGAATTAACCAGGAATATTGCCCAATTATTACCCACCTGGGAAGAAGACTGGGTAATTGAGTTGGGTAAATCATTTACCCAACGAAGTGACCAGGGATATTGCCCAATTATTACCCACCTAGAAAATGGAAAAGCAATAATTGGGCAAAAGGGTTGGTCATTATTCATTACCCTATGCCATTGCCCAGTTAGACATTGCCCATACATTTACCCAACCTCCTGTTCTACCAACCTTTACCCAACTTTTACCCAGCATGAGGGTTCATATGGATCCTGGGCCACGTTGGGCAAAAACAAAATGGGTACAATTATCAAAAGAAACTACTGGGTAATCTTTCCTCTTTTTTTTTACTCAGCTTGATGTACATTTTATTCAGCATTGAATACACCACAAAGTGTGGTAACTGACAATAAATTGGCAATATGGGGGATCCAAGAACGGTTAACTGCAAGGGCAAAGTGTACATACCTTTATACGGACAATATAAATACAAATAAAACACAGGAGAAAATTTGCATGTTGTGAACAATGTATATTCTTCAACAAAACAAACATACAATAAACAACAGAGTAAAATAACAATTAACGTTTGATGAATAATGGAATCATATATCTTTACAAATAATGTGTGTACTGATTTTGTCTTGTTGTTTTCATTCATGCAGTGCTTGTAGAAAAACAAAGAACACATAGTTCTATTTATCATTAGCATTAGTCAGATAACCACTGTATAGGGTCAAAACACATTTTCCACTGGGCACATCTTTTCTTTTATTATATTGTAAAACAAATATCAAAACAAGTGTAGCCTACTCCAGTATGCTACTGAAATATACATTTTTGTAACAGGCATAATAATGTGATATAAAATCTAGTGTATTATAATACAATAATCTAATGCACACAAAAGACATAAGATAAGCGAAGTATGAAATCCCATAATAAACTAGTTGAGAATAAAAAGCTCAGTTTATTTAAATTGCACTATTTTTCGTTTTGTCGAACTATTGGGGAAGGAGGCAGGTGACGACCCCCACCCCCCCCCCCCCCCATAGCTTCTCCACAGATATAGATTAAGCACGTCACACGATGTGGCGGGTGCAGATGAACCATCAAACACGTATAATATTGTATAATTACTTTTCATTCCATTTAATACAATCATTCAACAGAAATCCCTACAGTCCCGAGTCCACTATCAAAACTGTCTTTCCAGTTCAAAAAAATGATTACAATCCGGTAAGTCCTAATATGAATGTATAATGCATTCAATACCATTTACCATTTTATTTCTTTATTATTTATGTTACATTTACTTACTTACTTTACCCTTCCCTAATGGTAATAACACAGGGGTGGAATACCTTTGTCCGTAGTCATCACAGGGAGATTATTCTGCCCCTTTTTGCCTGATGACTTGCTATACCGTATTCTACAAATTATTCACTATAGTCATTGATACTACTGAAACAGGGGTGGACTACCCTGGTCATTAGTCGTCATAGGAGGTTATTCAGCTCGACTGCTACTTTTGTTGAATTATGTCTTCCTTTAATCTACAAGTTTAATCTATCTGGGGTTCTTGGTGTCTTTCCGAACTGCAAATCACCGTTTAAGTGGCTTCCCCTGACTCTGTAATTGATGTTGCAGGGGTTGTGACAGTTGTTTCCATTGGTATTACTGGTGCATCAGATCCCTCAACTGGAGCATCTGGTGGTGGTGTCTTAGGCTCGGATGATGTGATGTTCCCGATGTCATTTGGTCAAGATGACGTCTCCACACTAGATTGGACCCAGATCTCAAAGTGATAGTTCCCGACCCTCATTTGTTGCTGCCTCGGCGAAGTCGTGTACCCAGACTGCATCACCCTCGTCGAACTGGCGCGCCTTGGTGTTGGTGCGTATTGCTGCCATTGTTGTCTGCTTGTTGTTGACCCTCTCGCACCGGTCTGGCTTCAGCAGGTAAGGTCCTGAGCGTGGGGCGGTTCTTCAGCAGCATTGATTGTGACAGTCTTGCAATTCTGGCAGCTCATAGTAGTATCACTGTAAATATCTCACAGCGTGGAAGGCAGTCGATCGTCGAGTCAGGTAGCAATCATATGGAAGTCCCCCACCTGGTAAGACCGTTCATGGAAAGAGGATCCATGCTACTGAACCTGGGATGGTGAGACTGACTCTCAGGTGGAATGCGTCGTGAATCCTCTGCCATAGGGTCATCGGTAATGGCTGAAATATACAAATATTTTAAATAGTTCATCAAAATAATATTGATATTACAAAATCTGTCATAAAACTTATCTTGCTTAAGCGCTTTCAATAATTAACCAACATTAGTAACGGTTCGATGTTATTATTGTGAAAGTGTTGATAGGATTTGTTTTTATATCATACAAATCTGAAAAATCTGACTGGAAATCAGTGATTCCAACAATATATTATGTCTTCTTAATCAGTCAAGCCCATTCTCGCTTTTCCAATATTTTGAAAATGTCGATATACCGCTATTCTCTCCGCGACGTCGCTAGATGGCGCATACATCGTGGTGATCAGCTAGCGATAGTGACATGCGATAATATCGGTGATCGAACAAAAATTGAATTTTGTACAGCCTATACGGTATACTACCCATATAGTTATGCGTTCGGCATGCATATGGCCGACTCGCCCTACCTAGCTACCGGGGTAGGGTCGGCATGGCCGCAGCTCTGGACGGGCCGAACGCTCGCTGCGCTAGCTAGCTGCCTTCGCGGGCTCGCTGTATCGATCGATTTAAAGTAAACGGCTGTCCTTTAAGACTATGTAAAAGTCTAACCGTCAGCAATTTGAAATCTAAAATCAAAGTTACGATTTCCAACGCTATTTTCTTCAAGTGTTCTGGATAGATCATTAAGAAAAAATGCAAATATGAAGATCAATTATCATTGATGGTACGAATGAAATATTAGGATGACCTATCCAGAACATTGGCTAAAATTAATTACATAAAATCAATTGTAATAGTAGTGTGAATTCCCTCATTCACACAACGCGCATAGCTAGGTATGACGTCATGATTCATAATAGGAAGGGGTTCAGGAATAGCGTTTTTCCGGTATTTTCAAGAATAGTGAAAAAGCGAGAATGGGCCTGACTGTTAATGGGGCAAGGGGTGACTTAAGTTAAATAAACTGAATGATGCTTCAGAGGTTCAGGTTACTGACCCGGACTCGTGACTCTCGGACTCCCTCGACTGCCCGACAGCATCGGCGTAGCTTGCAGAACTGCCCGTCTGATCTCTCGTGCGCCTCCATACCATATCGCATCATCATAACTGTCAGAATTACGAACGTCTGAGAGTTTATTTTGATGCTTACTTTGTGATTTGCTTGGTATGTCTGGTCTCTTGTTGTTGTTGAGAATGATGATCCACTCGAGGATTGTAAATTATCAAAAACTAGATCGTGATCCTGTATACTATAGAGCCATCGATATAGTCTAGGGCATTGAGCTCCAATGAAACTAAGTAAGGGCGTCAACAACCTCTCCAAAGTGGAAGGGAGACATTGCGAGGAAGCGAAGCAACCGAGCGGGGGAGGGTGTGGGAGGGGGTGTCCCCCTCCCACAGTAAGGAGCTTTTGTACTTTTGTGCGTGAAATTGTGCGATTTGGTGCACACCTGAGACAGAAATTGTACGTAATATGAATTTTATAAGTATGGAACCAAACATACATAAGGACAAAGAGAGGGGGACAACCTCCTCCACTTTCAAATGTGGGGGGACATGATATTCCAATTTGATTTGCGTTCAGCGCATATGGACCGAATTAACTGAAGATATATTATTTCATATTATTTCATTTTCTGTGACGGTGTGCTATAGATGAGGATTTGATAAACTTCGTTTGAAGTGTGCGTTTGAGAAATTAAACTGCCCAACACATTTCGAACACATTTCGAAAGGTGAGTTCCTGCAACCGAAATGAAACTTGCAATATGAGAAACTGTATGCGCGCGAAGCGCGCGGCAAAAAAAGAGATTAACAGTCCTTTTCAAACCAAAAAAATTGCTATTTTGAATATTAATTATTGATAAATGTGTCTTTCCCTTCTTTGGCATTATATCACTCTATTTTTTTCTTCCTCATTTTCGGAATTATTGGGGGAGCGAAACGATATGTTCGCCTCCCCAATATTTTCATTGGGGGGGGGGGGGGGGGCGACCGCCCCCTCCCCTCCCCCAGGATCGACGCCCCTGACAAATTCAATAAATCGAATGAAACATTACAAAAAAGCACCAACATACCTTCTACTTCCGGAGTCCAAAATTTAAAAACTCTTTTCCATCCCATCATTGATTCCCCCAAAATGAGTCTCTTAAAGGGCATCAAGCGTGGGGATGCTACACAGCGGGTCGCCATTTTGAACTGGGCCAGTTTGCGCGCACCGCATGACACTGAGCTAACGTGCATCACGCACCGTGCGCAACGTGTACTTAAGATGGCGCCGCGCATCTAATTTGACGAATCTGAAGTACCTTTAACCCACATTATTCTCTGTGTACGAATAAATAGTTGAAAATCAATCATGTTTAATCCCCCCTTTTCATATTTCAAAAAAGTAACTTCTATTTGCCTGCGTGAGTATGTACGATATGCATAATCATGCACACAGCTAAAAATTATGTTTACTGTGAAAGTGTGTGTTTGTATACTTTAATAGGGTGTCTTTATTTTAATAGTACTCATGTTCATTAATGATAAAACAGTTCGTGTTCTTCTTTGAGTATAGGTTTATGTTTATTTCGTAGCTTGTGTATTTGTAACTGTGTGTTTGTATAAAACATGTGTTCCGTTTTCATGAAATAATATTCAGATTAAAATCCGAATGAATGTGTGTTTATGCTTATATTATTGTTTTGTAATCGTGTGTGTGTGTGTGTGTGTGTGTGTGTGTACTGTGTACAAGGTGTCAATGTACAATGATGGTACTATTTTGAATACTCACAAGATAGTCTTGAGAGAGGTATTAGCCTCCATGTGTCGGATGATGTCGGCTGCTTTCTGGTTACCGATATCCAGGTTTGTTAGTGACAATCCCGTGAGACTGGGACATGACGTCATCACTGTCTTGCTGAATGACACAGAGTCACTCAAACACTTAGTAACCCAGCCTGTACCACGTACACCTAGTTCAAGGAGATTTGTGAACCTAGAGCACACCATAGCGATTTTGGTCGGCAAAACATCATATGTCCCGAATGTGACCGTGAGTTTCTTCAAATCGGGGCATAGCCGCGCGTGGAGGCCCAGATCACAGAGATTCTTCACTGAACTGTCATCCACGTCAAGCTCCACAACAGAACGACCAACAGATGAATCCTATAATGCGTGAAATTACAAATATAAATAATGCGTTCGTCTTACAGAAAAAGTAGAATCAAATTTAATGGTAGTGAAGTTGTAAGTCAACGAAATAATATCATTTTATTACAATAATCATATAATCAAATAAGATACAGAATATCTTATTGCAGAATACAAGTGGAAAATTTTTCATTATTTTAAATATTTAATATTTACATGCAGCCCTAGTGTGTAGAATCGTGAAAGCCTAATTAATCATAATAAAGGAGTGTAAATAAGCGACAGACTCTCACAATATTCTAAACATACACAGCAACAAGCAAAACCTAACCAACGTAATATTATGTGGATCTATTGGAGACAATAGGCTCAAAAGGAACACAAAATATAACACATATCCACTACAACTGTACATTGAATTTGTTTAAAAGAGGGACATGATAGCATAATTTAAGTATCATAGATGTGACTTTCGGCATTCAGACAACATTTTAGGAATTGTCTAATTACATGTTCAATTAATTTCATGCAATGTTAAAATAAAGTAAATGGATCGAAATCATTGATAACATTTTAGGTTTAAATCAGTAAGATGATTTTCAAATAAATTAAACTTTTATGATTTAAAACTATCATAAGAAATAAAAGTATTATAATTTAAAATATTTCACTTAATTATGATCTTAATTGATTAAAGCATTTGGCTTTCTTCATGTAAACATTATTCGAGGTGTTTTGATATTCCCCTCGCCTTTGTTTTTTGATGTTAAAAGTTTAATTTTATTCATATAATTCTAAATTCGAATACAATCATAGTAATAATTACAAAAGTGAAAGCAACAAATAAATCGCGCTTAATGTCATTATCAAAAATTAAACACAACTCACCAGCCCCATGTGAGAATGACTTGCACTAAATGATTTATCACTTACAAGTATGTCTGAGCCATTGTCACTGACACGTGTGTCTGAGTCAGGGTAAATGTCGTGCAATGTGAGTGTTTGGATATGTAGGGACAGGATGATGGCAAGGCGGCGCCGTGAAAGTGAGACCAGTCTCAGCTGCAAGTTTTGGATCTGTAAAACAAAATGTACACATATTTATAAGTTGATGTGAGTCCACAGGGGATGATGTAGGAGGAGATACCCCTGCCTCGGTAGGGACTTTGGGGATTGTAAAGGGCCTGTTACACATTCACGGTGCCAACACGGATGAGCTGAACAATAGAACAATAGAACGCCGGTCTCAACACGGAGCTCCCGGTGGCTGGCTACACGGACGTCTACGGTGCCAACACGGAACCAACACGGACGTCCACGGTGCCAACACGGACGTCCACGGTGCCAACACGGACGTCCACGGTGCCAACACGGTACCAACACGGACTGATTTCATCCGGGGACGTCCGGGGTGAAAATTGTGCAGGTTTAATTTTCCCCTGGTGCGCCCAAGCATCACGCCGGAGGCAACACGGATCACGCCGGGTGCAACACGGATCACGCCGGAGGCAACACGGAGCATCCCGGACACAACTGGGAGTACCCCGGTTGACAACAATATGGGCAACACTAGTCACATTTGACTGATTGCCATTAAACCAAATAACAACAAACAGACCGTCAATCCGTGGTCATCCGTGTTGGGACCGTGAATGTGTAACGGGCCCTTAAGTACTGAAAATATGTTTAGGGCATTACATCACATGTAACACGTGTTGAAATCGAGATATCTCATGAAGCTATTGTTTTTTGTCCCTAAAACCATTAAAGGGACAGTCCCTCTTTTACAAAACGTCTGAACAGTTTCCAGTTGACGATGGGGATGAATGAAACACACACAAAAAAAATCAGATCGAACAGCCCTGTAATTTGGATTCTATGAATGAAAAACGAATGCGTCCCTCCATCAGACTATATCGGTCAATAAAAGAGTTTAACTGATTTAGCATAATATTACAACTAAATTGTACTTATTCTTGTAAAGGTATTTCTGAAGCCGACATTTGTAAAGGTATGTCACGAAAAAAAATCTCAAAAATGAAGAATATGTAATTACATGTAGTCAGTTTAAGCGAGGTTTGGTTATTTTGCCTAGTGTGCGGTCATGCTATTCTTATGTGTGCGCGGGTCACGTAGTGGTCACGCATAGCGTTGTGGTACTTCATGGAATCCGTGTACGAACTTCCTCACTGGGTGAATATACGTATAATGCACAATTGTTTGTTGGACGACGGTTTATTAGTTTTAGGTCTATAACTCCACGAAAAAGAGATTTCAAGCCCTAATTTTTTCAGGCATGCTATTAAAGGGAAAGATCCACTTTTGCAAGCCAACATTCAAAAGTTGCGAGGTTATTGTCTTATATGAAAGGAAATGTCATTTAATAGCATGCCTGCAAAAAATTAGGGTTTGAAATCTCTTTTTCGTGGAGTTATAGACCTAAAACTGAATAAACTGAGGGACGTCGGTTAAATAGGTACATACGTATTTTCGGCCGGTGAGTAAGTTCGTACATAGATTTCACGGAGTGCCAGATCGGTATGCATGACCCCTACGTGACCCGCGCTAGCTACGTGACCCGCGCATAAGTACTAATGTGTGAGCGTTTACCAAGAAAAATACCCAAACATCGTTTAAACTGACTACATGTAATTATATATTCTTTCTTTTTGAGATCTTTTTCCGTGACATACGTTAACAAATGTCGGCTTCTCAATACCTTTACGAGAATTAGTACTATATTGTTGTAATATTATGCTAAATCAGTTGAACTCCTTTATTGACCGATATATAGTTTAAATGGAGGGACGCATTCGTTTTTCATTCGTAGAATCCAAATTAGAGGGCTGTTCGCTCTGATTTTTGTTCGCGTGTTACATTGATCCCCATCCGTTAACTGAAAGCTGTTCAGACGTTTTGTAAAAGTGGACCTGTCCCTTTAAATGACATTTTCTTTCATATAAGACAATAACCTCGCAACTTTTTTAATTTGGCTTGCAAAAGAGGGAATGTCCCTTTAAAGTGTTCGTGATGGACATGCAGAAACTATAATAAGCCCTGAATGAAACCCATATATAAATAATTTCGTCCAGAGTGAAAATAACTATAAATATACTACCAAAAAGAACAAAGAAAATAGGGTTTCCCCAGAATTTGAACCCAGGACCTCCGGATTGCTAGACTGATTTTGTTTATGGGGATTGCGTGTTTAAGAAGTTGTCGCAAGCGCTATTGTATGTGAATTAATGGGGACTGCGTACAAAATATCGGACATAATTGTTACGAGGGAGAAAAGAGAAACAATGTACCAGATACATTAAAACAAATAATAATCAAAGGTAAGAAATTGATAATTAAATGTTTAAATTTGCTTATATCGGTTCACCATTTCCCCCCAAACAAGGGATCGTGATTCATGGTGCTGAGCGAAGCCCATTTAAATGCTTATCAGATATATTCTCGTTTCAGACCGTATGTATTATAAGAGCCCTAAATGCCAACAGTTCGGAAATCTACGAGCGCCCGCGCAGCGATACAACAGACACACATACACATACAGAAGCGCCGTTCATACGATCAATACAGCAAATGGATATCGCTTAGCTGTACTTGTCGCTTGTGGCTTTCCCTTTCCCAGCCTCTCTCCCCCTCTCTCTGTCATCCTCTCTCGCTCACTCTTTCTTTCTCTCATGTTTTCTCTTTCTCTACAGTTATTCCAGGTTTCCTCAGTTTAATGTATTTTCTTCTTTATGTAGTATTTTCTTCTTATCCTCACCCCTTTATGCCATATTTGTCTCATTCCTCATGCATTATGTATGCTCAAGTCTATTCAGCACATCATCATGATCACGTGAGAATATAGGTTGCCAAAATTATCTTAAAGGGGACCACTAGGCAAAGAACAACACATTATTATATGTTTTGGTACCGTTTTGTGATATCAAATAGATACCCAACATTTTGCAAAGGGTCATAAACAAAGCAATTCATTTCCACCACTTACGGAACCACTGCTATTTACTGGTTCCATACGGGCCAACCATTTTGCGATTGCGCCAATGCAGCTATTCACGCGCACGTTTGTAAACAATAGATTCCCGGGCGATTCGTTCGCTCTGCACGCATTGCAATTCCTCGCACACATAGCAGTCTGCGTAATTCAGACCGCATGAACGCATGCTTTAGAATGGTGATGCGTTTCCAATTATATTTTTTTCTTTCTGGAAACATGTTTTTGTGAACTTGTTGATGGAATGGAATACTAAAGATGTTACCTTTCTTTAATAAGAATATTATTTTTGGGTGGTGGTACCCTTTAACTCCTAAATATCCATCCCTATCTACTTCCCCGCGAAAGGCAATTCATATTAAATCATAGCAACACTGAATTAGTGAACATGTTAACACATTATTTAAAACCAGGGAGGTGGTATACTGTTTTCGCAACCGGCGACGCGGCCATCTACAACGCTAATCTTAGCGGGGGGTCGCACTCAGAGCGAAAATGTCCACGTAGCGTCCAAACCTACGACGGTATTCAGCCGAATTAGCATCGTGTGTACATCGACTACGGAGCGGCGTGGTAAGTCCTTACTTCAATGGGACAGCCAGAGGTCAGTGGGGTCAGCCAATCAGCGCGCTTGGTCACTTCTAGCAAGGAGACGTTCCGCGTATTCAGAGTTGCGAAACTGCAAATAGATCAGGACGGTAGCCAGAGTACGGAACGGTCTCAGCTGATTTAAATCCCCCGTCACGCACGGGGCAGGGCATAGTCTAGGTTCTATACTCTTTATGTATACACCATACCCCCATCGTGAATCTGTACGCCCGGTGAATATTCACAGGGTTACGCGATACATGGAGGAAAGGTGTATACAGAGTATATAACCTAGACTAGACAGGGCAGGGCAAGGAGGCGAGAAAGGGATTGGATTACGGTGGAATGTGTTAGCAGTGGGCCATTACAACAGTAACGATATTTTCATCATACACAAACCTATGAGATGTGTCTGTGGCGTAGTGTGGTCGGGGGGTTGGGATGGGTGCACAAAAAATGATTGGGGGCAGACATTATCATGTATTTCTAGTGTTCGCTTAAAAAATGGTTCCCTTATGTTTTTCAGTTGTTATGATTTTGTATTATATGGGGGCGGCGTGCCCACCCCCGTGCCCCCCCCCCCCCTCCCGTGCCCATAATACGCCACTGAGCTTTGCTTTGGCAGTTATTTTTATCGATGTATATAGTCGCACGTAATACATGAACACTGTACAATACGCTGTGCTCGAGTGTACGCGTATGACTATGATCCTTCTCAAATATTCTGAAGCGACTTGAAATAAACTGTTTTTAAACTTTAAATACAGGGGGACAAGGCAGTTAGAGGGCGCTTTGAATTCGACTCTGCTCCGTATTCATGGAGGCCGCCATGATGATTACGACTTATTCACGACTCTTCTCGCCGAGTTTCGGGCACGGGTCTCATCATTCAGACTTTATATTAAGTTTCCAACGGCGAGCAACACTCTGAGTGACACCTTTTCAATTATATTTTCTGAACCCAAAATGACGGAATATATAATGCATCATGTTTGCAGCAGGGTAGGAAATATATGGGGGCTGGGGTGATTTTGCCCCCTAATTTTCAAAATAGCCCCCTGAAATCAGTAGGTAGCCCCTAAAATTATCATATAGACCCTAGGCTAGGGTAGGTTATCATGTGAACAATGTCTGGATATCCAACAGATTGGGAAAAGTAGCCCCCTAAAATTAAAAAGTTATTCCTGCATTGGTTTGCGAATTTGCAGTAACTTATGAACCGCTGGCCTATTTTTTTGGAGATATAAATTATATGAGCGGTTATTATGTTTTCAAAAGGGCTTCAAATTTTCAAAGGGTCTGCATGACAAAGAATACGCAACATTTGTCGATAGCTGAGCTGATATCGCTATCCCGCCCGCTGTCATGTCTCACAATTTCTCGCAGAAGTGGGGGAGAAGTGCATCGAATTCTACCAGATATGAGATACTGAGACAGATTGGCTAATATTGGTAAGTCTATCAACTTGTTATCGAAGACAGATATACTGCTAACAAACAAAATCAGGTTCAAATGATAACTTTATGATGTATAATGACGTAGAAAAGGATTTTACTAATTGTGTTAGTATACGGTTTTAGTTAGTGAGACATTACCAGTCTTGGAGGTCTCGAGGCCGGCCTCGGCCTCGAGGCCGATTTTTCAGTCCTCGGCCTCGGCCTTGGCCTCGTAATGCCGTGACTCGGACTCGTCCTCGGCCTCGTAGCATGCGGCCTCGATGACTCGGGTCGAGGCCGGTTCGAGGCCGGAAGATTTCATAGAATCTGGTGAATTTAAGATTCAACATTTGCATCGGCCCGGAAGCGCGTATCAATATAAGTGTGTGTGAGTGATGAGAACGTGTATATCAGTGTGCGCTACGTGCGATGCGCGCGCTAAGTCACATGTGTCACAGTGTTGCTATCGTCATGCAGTATTTTCAGTATGATTTTCGTGTGATTTGAAGATTTGTGATTTTGGAAGTTCTCTGAACCAAAAACGATCGTTTCAACGGAGGGCGAGGAGTAATTTATCAACCCAGAATCGGCATTTATCGAGATTTTGTTGGTAACTGATTATTATTATATTGATAACGAACGTGAACACCAATCATACACGGACAAAGAAATAAAATTGAATGATATTGTACGATATTTTCGGGAGATTCTTATAGTTATACAGCTAGCTACGCATTAAGCTAAGATGACGCCAGGCCGACCGGCCAGGCGCTTGATGCAGGGGATTCCCGGTGAGTGTAGATCGGAGCTTGAAGTAACACCAAAATGATTGTTATCATTTTGTGCTTTTCTCAGTAAATTCCATAATAGCACAATAAAAAAATAACAAATAATTGACTGGGAGTGTGATTACTGATAAATATTTTTCTGTCTGCAGACTACTCTGATCATTCACAATTATTTTGTTATTCCCACTCAAACTTCGAGTTTGAGTTCAAAGCCGTGGTCGTGGAAGATATTTTTTTGGTGACAAATGGAATGCCGGTGTCTTTGCCTTTCGTACCATAGCAATTATTGCATGTGGTTGTCCTGTTTTTATCGCTTGAAAATTACAATGAATGAAAGAACTTTTAAATTTAGATAACCCAAAATAAATTCAATGCAAACATAAGCGTCTACTCTTGGGAGCAGTTTGGAAGTTGCTGGAGAAGTTTCACAGAATTGAAGCCGGCGAAGTCATTGAAATAAAAATCATATAATTATATACTGTGGACGTAGACTGAATCGCTGGTAGAATTATACATTATTCTGGTCTTCTGGAGCATCAGTTGACGGTTATGAAGTATAATTATAATAATTATGAATTTTTTCTAAAAAGATTAACATTTCCTACAGTAAAAATAATGGTGTTCACTTTGAATAATGCAGAATTTAGGCGAAAATATGGTTGTTTGTGTCGGAATGAGGGCGCCCTTCGATCACACTGAGGGCGCTCTACATGAAACTAATTTGAAAATGCACGATTATAATATACGTTCTTAATTATATAAACAATACATGATATATCGTACAGAAAATTGTATAAAACTAACCCTAGACAGTCCAAGGCAGAATAAATATGTTGCACCATCATATTTTTGCAATATTTCGTACATGACAGTGATGCACATTTTTTGTGATAAATATGCCATAAAACATCATATAAAGACAAACTTTTTTTTCCAGATAGACATGCTACAATCTGTATGTAAAAATGTATTATGTTTTGTTACCCATTATATGATAAAATGCTGTGGTCAGGTGCAGATGTTTTTGAAATTTGTATTGTATTGGCCTAGAGAGTGCGCCCTACTCAACAATGAGGGCGCTAAAAAAGAGCGAAAACGCAAGAGTAATTGATGTCGTAATTGTTGATTTGAATCAATTGTTGATTGGGTGATTGTGTTTGATTGATTGTATGATTTTAAAAGGTTTAAAATAAACAAAAATTTAAAATATGACATTATTATTTTAATTTGGTGACTCGGACTCGGACTCGGACTCGGACCATGGTGACTCGGACTCGGACTCGGACTCGGACCATGGTGACTCGGACTCGGACTCGGACTCGGACCACAGTGACTCGGACTCGGACTCGGACTCGGACCATGGTGACTCGACTACAACACTGATTATTTCTATAGGTATGGGACTTTATTTTGTGGTCGCTAAGTTTCGCCGCTCCCTTTTAAAAAATAGATATGTACGTCTATACAAACAACAGCGCAATCTTCTTCTTCTTCTTCTCCCTCCGCTCTTTCGGAGATCAGTGTGGCAAGTCCCACACACAGTTCCTGCTGGTAGACTTCAGATCACAATTAATGCTAGTATAGTGATACAAGAGTTAGCAAAGCATAGTCGCTGGCGCAACATGCAGCTTGTAAAGAAAGTTCAAGATATCTTTATTTAAACGATCAATGAGAGGGGGCAGAAGGTCAGGCGGTGTGATTCTAGGCTCCTACAGACTGCCACAAAGTGCACTTCATCTTCTATGTAGCCGCTACAGAGTTGGCATTGATCTTTTGAGCATTTTCCGATCGTCTTTAGTCTTGCCTGCACTGGGTAAGTCCTGCAAAACAGCTGGCCTCTGACGGAAATGGCCTGACGCAGGAAGGTGCCAGCTAAGCCTGATGGGTATAAGCTGGGAAGTGCTAGTGGGTCCTTGTCTTGCCAGAACTTGAGAGTTGACTTCCTCATTATGGCTGCAGCTGTTGAAGAAGACACTGCCGACATGACTGCTTCCTTGTAAAGCATCTTCCATCGAACATAGACAAACAGTTCTGATATGAGCTGGCACAGGACAGAAAGGTGATATCTATCTATGAGCTGGCTCCAGTATTGAACAGTCTAGTTGTCGCAGTGTACCGCATGCAGTAATGTCCGAAATTCGAAGCGGGTGTGCTCGATGTCTAGGATTTGTCCACTGAGGAACAAGGTATCCAGGCCAGTGAGTAGGAAGACGGCTTCATCAGGGGCGGACTTGGGAATGCCCAGGATACTCTTGAACAGGTGTGATTGTGCCTTGGTGATCCGGTTTACCATGGATGATGACAGGTTGTATATAGATGCACCATAAAGCATCCTTGGTATGCAGTATACAGACCACAGTCGTGCATAAAGGTTAGGAGGGAGGCCATTCCTACTGGAGCATGAACCTGCAACAGCGAAAAGGGTACGTAATCCTCTCGAAAACATCCCCTCCGACGGGTCTTGCTTCACTGATGATTTGGTTACTCCAAGATGCGCATGACTAGGGGTAGGCACAAGGTCATCTTCATTTAACTCTGAACATATGGTCCCTTCCTGCAGCTTGACGATCTCCATAGACGACGACGGCACTTTTGGATGCATTGATGGAATACCTCCAGCGCTTGGCGTAGTCACAAACCACATCTAGCATCGCTTGCAGTTCAAGTGCGGAGGATGTAAGAAGCGCGACGTCATCTGCTAGTACAATGAGCCCGGTGTACCGGTTGTTGTGCATGCAGCCAAGACCTTTCCCTCGAAGCTCCTTGATGAGGCCATCAACAAACATTGTATATAATGTTGGGGACAGGACACTGCCCTGGCGCACACCTTGCAGAATGGGGAAATCCTCACTCAACCTGCCTTCCCACACGACACGGCTCCTAGGATCATCGTATAAACTGCATACGATGTCTCTGAGGGCTGGTTCTACTGACTCCGCCAACTTTGTAACAAGACCCTCATGCCAGACTCTGTCGAATGCCTTGGCACAAGGCCAGATAGGTCGGCAAACCTTTTACAGATTTGAGTTTTATGGACATCTGAAGGCAACAGGACGCCGGCATACAGGAATGCTTCTTCTGAAATCCCATTTGTAGCTCATCGGGAATGTTGCAGCTGCTCAATGACGCTTCAAGCCGTGGCTTGATGGCAAGTTCAAGAAGCTTGCTTATGGAGGAAGTCAGCGTGATACCTCTGTAGTTCGAATGATCAGAATGGGAGCGTTTCTTCTTGTAGATCGGGAGAATTAAGCCCTCCTTCAGAGAGTGTGGGATGCAACAGTTGGCCCAAAAAGCGTTGAGAATCAGAAGCAGGAGGCATCTTGCTTTGGGGCCTAGATGAATTAAATGCTCTGCAGAAATGCCCTCCAGGCCGGACGCTTTCCCCTTCTTTAGACTGGATAACGCAGCAGTCAACTCCAACAAAGTGAGAGGGGGCTACACGAGGCTTGTGATGTTGAAGACATTCGAGCATTGCTCTCCACTTCGGCGCTACTGTCGCAGACCAAGGGTCTAGCCAAGTTACGGAAGTACACCTCCAAGCCCTTGATGACATCCTGGTCCTTGTATGCCACACCATTCACCTCAATGGTCTCAACGGTGGCTTTGCCTGTCGAGTTAGGGTTATGTAGCTTCAGCAGGCGATGGAAAAGGCGCTCATATGAAACCGCTGCATTTCGATCTTCCGGAGGTGACACTTCCTGTCCACTGCCCTAGATTGGCGAAGTGCCTTCCTGAAAGATTTCTTATGCTGGCGATAAAGGTCATGAAGACACCCTTCCTTAGGTTTGTCTGCTGTGCTCCAGTCACGCCAGTCACGTGCAGAGGTGAAGGCCATATCGACAAAGGGTTTCCATTCTGTCTTACCAGGGGATCTCTTCCTTGGGTTGCTACACGGCAGGTTGCGGGAAGCATCTATCATTGCAATACAGAGTTTTTCCAAGCATTCGTCGACACACTGAGCATCATTTTGAAGAGCTTGCAGATCAATGCTATCCTGCACTCTGTCCTCCACTGCACATGTGTACCGGTCTGCTATCACTTGTGAGCTGGCCTTCCCCCACAACACCTGCAACCTATTCATTCTCGGTGCCTGATGTGACTTCCCTGTACAGCTGTGTGGTATGCATGTATGCAAACGCCATGTTGAGCATACAAGCTTGTGGTCTGAAGTGTTGAGCGGGTGCTCCTCTTTAATGGCCAATCCCGTGACGTACGGCAACCGTCTGCTTCTTGACCAGGAAGCCGTCAATGTTTGAACTCCTCTTGCCATCATCCAACATGTAAGTAAATTCTCCTGGGTGGCAAGGGAGCTCGGTGGTGCTTGCCAAGTGAGCGTCAGTCATGAAGTTGCGGAGTAGACTAACACAACTTTTAGTATTGTGGTTCACCAAATCCGCATTAAGGTCACCCACAACCAGATTGAGACCAGTGTTGCTTGCAGAGGAGAGAAGTTGATAAAGGAGAGCCAGGCATTCCTGGTACTCTGTAGTTGCTGAGGCAGATGAAGACGAGGGGAGGTAGCAATTCGCAACGAGGATCTGAGAATTGGAGTCCGATAGTGGTGTTCGGGTCACTAGAATCCTGGAGCTGCCACAATCTACAATACTGGACTTGTGTCCCCAGGGTTTTCGAATGAAGGTAGCAAGGCCCTCCTTCCCTCTTCCTATGTGCTGAAAAGCTGTGTCTAGGGATGAGTAGTCACTGTCTGCAGACTTGGAGAATACAACGTGATCCATACTGATGTCCTCCAGGACTTTGCTGTTGTAATCCTTCAACCAGTGCTCTTGAATGCACATGATGTCAGTAGCCGCCAGTTCACGTTTCAAATAGGGTATGTTGCTGAATAGCCCTCTAACATTGTAGGTCCCAATTACTATGGTAGTAAATGTATCCTGTTCCTGGGCTCCTTCATGCACCGAAGGGAAGGTTAGGCGCGGAGAACCTTGTAGCTGGACTGTGTTAACCCTCTATCTGGAGGTGTTGACCCTCTATAGCCAACCTGAGGGGGTTGCTCGCCAGACTGTGCGGTGCATGCAGCAGATTCAGAGTTGTGAACATGATGTGGTAAGCTGACTCGAGAAGGGCTATATGGGTTGACACTGTGGCTCTTCCTGGACGAAAAACCTGCTTGTTGTTCCTACTATCTGCAAGGTTCAGGCTAGGATTTGCTGGAAGGCTACCCTGAGTGTCAGCTGAGATCCTCTTTCCTTGCTGGTCATCAACACGACTAGCTACACCTATACCTCGGCGAAGGTCATTAGTGCCAGGCTGCTGAATCGTCCCTGGGATAGGCGGCAGATGTGGTAAGCTCTGATCTTTATAGTTCTGAGGGATAGGGTGAGAGTTCAACAAAGAGCCACCAGCCATAACATGTTGATGCTGCAAATGTGGGTCATGACCCAAGGCATCTTGCATGGAACCTGCATACTGCCCTGCTGTACTCGTCTGAGATGGAGTGAGACCAGAGGATTCCCCGGGGAAGTGTGGAGGATGCTTTACAATACCCTCCTCCGTATGTCTCCTTGATGTAGCAAAGTATGGCAAGTGATACATGACTTATTAGGCAAGCGTGGGAAACATAAGAATCCATCCTATTTTATGAAAGGTTTAGATAAATTAACTGATGGCAAATTGATTGTAAACTAGTTTAATTCATACTTTTCTAATATTGCTACTAAACTTAAGTTTGTCCATATTATTCAAACTGAAAATAACTTTGATACATCTCTTATTGATTAATGTGATGTTCCTATGTATTTTTATCCAACTAATAATGCAGAAATTATACAAATTGTACAGCATCTTAAATCAAGTAAAAGCACAGGGTTCGATGGAATAAGTCAATATATTATTAAACATGTTATACATTTTATTGTTAAACCCCTTGTTCATATATGTAATCTTTCGTTGTTATATGGATTAGTCCATACTATGGCTGTTATGGATACACATATGTCACATATGTTAGTGTACAAATATATTTACTATACATATCTAATTAATCAAATTATAGATGCTAGAATACTACTTAAAATGAAATTGTATGGGGGTCCCCTTTTTTCCTCTTCTTCCCCTTCCCCTCCTCTCCTCGTCTTCCTCTTCTTCTCTTTCCTTTTCTCTTCTTCTTCTTCTTCCCCTCCCCCTCTTCATCCTGCTCCTCTATTTGTTCTGCTCTTCAACCTTACCCGGCTCTATCCCCTTTCCTCTTCCTTTTCTCCTCTTCCCCCTAATCCTATATCTCCTCCTACTTATTTCCTCTCCCTCGTTTTCTCCTTCCGATTTTTCTTCTCCTCCTATTACTAAAATAAAACGGTAAGTAAGTAAGACACTATCTTTCATTTCTCGTTTACCGTTATGTCATTCCCGTTCATCTACGTATTATTGATCCATGACAAGTGATAAGGAGTAGCCACTAGCGTATATCCTTATGTAATAAACCCCTCAAAAAGTTCGGAAACTGAAGTTTGATCGATTATATCTATTTTATTAAGAAATCATAATGGTTATAATTGGTATCACTTGATAGGGTGTGTATACCTCTTTAAATGACACCAAATTCGTAAGCATCACGAGCACGAGGTATGCGCAGTATACTTGAGAATGGGGGAAAGTCAGAAGTGAAATGTCACAAAATGCGCCAACAAACTTCAGTTGGAAGGTCTGACACCCATATCACGGTCTTTCTCAAGTTCAAATTCTTTCGACGATGAATATCTTTTCAATGAAGACATACTGTTGAATATGGTATCAGACAAAAGCCTGTTTAATTATATTTCCAATGACACCTCACTTGGAATAATTATGAAAGCCGGGTAGGTACAATTAAGGTGAATATTTGGGAGGATCGACAGCAAAATGTAAGCAAAATGCATTTGATTGTGTGAAATTGAAGGCGTTGCATCCAAAAACGACTTTTGTGGGGATGTCTTAATACTTTACTTTACATAATCATTATGAAATTCAACATTATGTTAAAGCGTGTTAATTTGTCAATGAAATAATGCCCCATTCATAGTGGTTATGTGCTTGAGGTGTATGTAGTACCTCTAAATGTATGGGGCTCAAAATGGCACGTTGCTAGGTCGACTTTGTACCGTTTGATACGTGGTTAAAGGGCATACCTACACGGTCGAAGAGGGCGCTAATATGCCAGTTCTGGCCAGTTTGCGTAGGTTTAGAGAAATTTGAAACATTTTCAATACATCATGTTTGTGAGTTTCCTGCATTACACACTCACATTCAGCATAATCATTGCAAATGAGACATCATATTAAAGGTAAATTAACGAGCTTTCCGATAGTGCAAAACGTAATGATGATAGAGTTATGATTAATACAACAATATCTTACCGGAATCTTGAAACAAGAAGCCATGGTCTTAAATTCATAGCATTTATAGACCCCCATATCCGGTTTTACTGCACACACCCCAATAGCATAATTATTACAGGTGAGACATGATTTTAAAGAAAAATAAACACGCTTTCACATGATACTAAATTTACTGATGATTATGCAGTTTAAAACCCTAAAGCATCCCTCCAATAGTCGTTTTTCGATGCAACGCCTTCAATTTCACAAAAAGAAATGCATTTTGCAACATTTCCCTTTCGGCCCTCCCCATGTTCAGCTGTACCATACTTAACCTGTTAATAAAATTGTTACGGACATAACCGTATTGAAAAGATAGACACATGGGCTTTAAAATGATACCAAATTTGATAAGTTTAAATCATTTGAACACGCTACAATCTTCGATACAACTTGAACATTAAAAAATACGGCAAAAGAGTCAAATTTCCCAACTGAATACTTTCGGCCCGTTTTGCGACATTTGACTTCTGACCGTCCTCCATTCTGAAACGCACTGCGTATTCCCTGATTTGAAATGAATGACAAATAATGTACCATTTCAAAGGGAAATCATCATGCATTGCAATGACACTAAAAGGAAAAAATACAATTTGGCAATAACAGTGATACAATCGATCAAAGTTGAGTTTCCGAACTTTTTTTGAGGGGTTTAGATACTGTTCAGCGATCAAAAGGTATCCATTACAGATCTATGCCAATGGACGTAGCTCGAACCGATCGTGCGCGATTATCAATCCAATGGGCCAATGAGCATGCGCAATAGCTAAAAAGAAATTTACTTGAGCGAGGGACTAAACTCGTGCCCGTTACAACTGGTACATGTACTAACTTTGTGCATGGCACAGTTGTGCCTGGTTAAACGGTAAATCTGGACTAAAGTTGGGCATATGTGCTTATAGTAGTTGTAAATCCTGCAAAACGCTGGTCACCATAATTGAAACAGCATACATTGCGTTGTACTAAGGTTAATTCGTTTGAAGTTTACCTGCTAATTCAGAAGATACAACTTGAGTGTTATTAAGACAGAGAAATCGTGTGTGAGAAAAATTCCATCCGATGATGGCATTAATATTTAGCAAACATCTTCATTATTCAGTACATGCAAATTTATCTATAATATGAGTGCAAATGTAAACAAGGGATAGAGAGAGGGTGAAATAGGAAGAGGATGACAAATAGGGAGGGTGGGGGAGAGGGGGATATAGCAAAGGGGATAATTTACTTACTGGACTTGAGGGCGCTAATGATGACAGTGTAGTGTAGCCGGCATCATCAAGCTTCACCGCAAGTATATTGAGTGATCGGAGGTTTGGCATGGAGGAAACGGCTGTCGCAAAGTGTTCAGATGCAAGAGGACCCAGGGAACATCTCCGAAGTCCCAGTTCCTCTATCTAGATAGGGAAACAAGTATTATGTGAATTCGATTGGTAACAAGGAAGCGTTTGGTTCTCAATAGAGACATTGGTTAATTATGCTACATTATATAAATTATTTCTCATGGTGATAAAAAGTGTTCATACGTCGTGCATGTACCAACCTACTCTCCATGATATTACGTATATCTCATTCAGAAGACAATGAAATCCGATGAATTGGTGCATGCACTATGAGACACTAAATATGATGAATAGTCTCTGAAAATGTAACCACAATCGGTCAAGATATAAGAAAACTATGGATTTTTGAAAATAGCCATTCATTTCTGCGAGTGACTCAAATTGGCAACACACACTGGCAAGTTGTGGACTACTCCCCATGTGTTTTGTACACAAAATTTCAATTTTGTTTAATTTTCTTAAAATATATATGTTTACTCTTCGTTTGAGCTCAAGATATGTTTTGTAGAATACATTTATAAACATCATAATCATGATTTGGGGGAATGAAAAGTGTGTCTATGAAGAGAGCTGTAAAAATGAGAATATTTGTGTATACAACATACGGGGAGTAGTCCACAAGTAGTGCGTTGCCAATTTGAGTTCCCCATAGGAATAAATGGACATCTTCAAAGAGCCATAGTTTTCTTGTTTTTTGCCCGATTATGCTCTAACGTTCAGGGATTATTCCTCCTAACCTCTTTAGGTATAAAAATGAAAGTAACAGTTTGATTGGGTTTCATTGTCCTTCAAAGATATTTTCGAAAATTGTATATGACGCAAACATATCTCGCAAATTGTTCAGAGGCAACTTGATTCAGGGTACAATTTTTAAGACTCAGTTCCTCTTTCTAGAGAGGGATGCAGGTGTTGTTTGTATTTCGGCTAGTGACAATAAAACGTTGGATTCATAGTTATACAGTACTGAATTGTAGCCTGTTAATAAAATAATTTGTCAATATTATTCAATGTTATAAGTTAAAATAGTAGTACTTATTCCTGACCCTCCAAACAATCATAAGATTTAAGGGTACCACCACCCAAAAATAAAATTCTTACTAAAGAAATGTAACATCTTTAGTATTCCATTCCATCAACAAGTTCACAAAAATATGTTTCCAGAAAAAAATATATAATTGGAAAACGCATCACCATTCTAAAGCATGCGTTCATGCGGTCTGAATTGCGACTACTAATGTGTGCAGAGCGAACGTATCGCCCGGGAATATATTGTCTACAAACGTACGCGTGAATAGCATTGGCGCACTCGCAAATGGTTGGCCCGTATGTAACCAGGAAATA
The DNA here is from genome assembly GCA_037951105.1 of Echinarachnius parma. Lineage (NCBI taxonomy): Eukaryota > Metazoa > Echinodermata > Echinoidea > Clypeasteroida > Echinarachniidae > Echinarachnius > Echinarachnius parma. Next base: position 28,299 of record JBAMJV010002966.1, on the reverse strand, counting down.
GTAGTGGTTCCGTAAGTGGTGGAAATTAATTGCTTTGTTTATGAATTACACAACCCTTTGCAAAATGTGGGGTATCTATTTTATATCACAAAACGGTACAAAAACATATAATAATGTGTTGTTCTTTGCCTGGTGGTCCCCTTTAATTTTCGTGAAATTCCTTCCAATTTAGAAACTTTATGATGACACATACCAATGTATATTCACTTATTTTGACATGTACACCGAATCATCAATGAATAATACATGTAATTAAGAGAGAAAAGTGGATAATTCACTAACTTTCCATGATGGCGTTAAGCCTGATATTGTAATATAGATAGCAACCGCAAGCTCCATTTTATTCATTTTGAGTGATCGGACGTTTGGCATGGAGGAGACAGCTCTCACAAAGTGTTCAGATGCAAGAGGACTCAGGGTACATTCATCAAGGGTCAGCTTCTCTATCTATATAGAGAGGTAAACGAGTATTATTTGAATGTTTAAATCAATTGATCGGTAACTATAAAGCACCGAGTTCTCAATACGGTATTGTATGTTATGATTAAGCTGCAGTCTTCTTAATCTCGAATGATCGGAGGTTTGGCATGGAGAAGACGGCTCTCACAACTTGTCCCGATGCAGCAGGACCCAGGGTACCCATGTATTGAAGGCTCAGTTCCTCTCTCGAGCGAGAGAAGGAAACACGTGTTATTATATATATCTAGCAGGCTATAGTTCCTCCACACGTTGGACAAAGTCCTCATGACATTTCCATTATTTTATATCTCTAGCTATTCTAGGCCATCTGGCCGTTGCCACGTATGATGCTAGTTCATCTCTCCATCTTTTATTTTTCATTCCTCTTCTTCTCTTACCCTTCCTTGGTTGCCAGTCTGTCAAGCGATATGTCCATCTATTGTCAAGAAGGCTTGATACATGCTGAGCCCATCTCCACTTTGATGCTCTTACTTTCTCCATAATGTATTTAACCTTTGTTTTCTGTATTACGACATTTTCCCTGCATAGCTCGTTGAGTTGTCACAAGCTCCTCTTCTAAAATTAGTTTTTTTCTCAATGACCATGTTTCTGATCCATATGTCATGGTTGTAAAAATGAAAAAAATGTCTTCTTAGTGGCGTGGACATATTTGTACGGATCAACATATATGTGTATCTTCCAAAACTCATCCATCCTGCTTTTACTCTAAACATACTGTAACTTCTTATTTCGTGGTTTCCTGCTTTGTCAATGTTTGTCCCAAGTACTTATAACTACTCACTGTCCCTAGGTTTCGAACTTCTATCACAGTACGTGTTTTCTCCTGTATCATAGTTTTTCATAATTTTGTTTTGTCTTTCTGCATGAGTAATCAAATAACGTTGGTTTCCCTGTCAGGTCTTTAATTGATGTTGAAATTAAAGGGATAGTTGAGTATTGGTCAAACTTAACTTTAGTAACCAAAATCTGCACCATTACGGTACAAACTAATAGTTAAAACTCCACAATGCTCGAAAAGTATACACAATTACAAACGACAAAGCAAAACCCCTGTTATCATTCAAAAAGAGCCGTTACGACTCAAGAGTCAAATTATAACTCTAGAGAACGCTAGCGCGAAGCGCTAGCGTTCTAGGTCCTCCTGATATGGGACTGAAATGAATATTGTTTGTGCACGCTAATTGTGCTTAAAATTATACATATGATACGGTACTTACCACCCATTCATTCTCCAATATGTGATCCAACCATCGGGTGGATTAAAATTATGATTTTTTTCCCCCATTCCGCTAAATATTTATGCGCCTCCTCGACTTTTCTCCGTGTGTGAGCGCGATTCCGAACAGATTTCGATGATCGCGATGGCCGCCGATGCGAACGGCCCAGATAACAATGCTACGTTGGCCCATCGTTGGCCCAATGTAGGCGGTCATGTTGGGCCAACGTCAAAACGTGACGTCTAGCCCACGTCATTCTTGCCGCTGGGCCCTCGTTGGCCCAACCCCCATACGCCAACGTCAATTGCCAATGTTGAGCCAACGTTTGCCCAACCATTTATTTTGCTATTTCTGACGTTGAGCCGACTAAACCCCAACGTTAATACGACTATATAAGTCAATGTCGGGCCAACGTTAAAACGTGACGTTTGGCCCACGTCATTTGTGCCGCTGGGCCCTCGTTGGCCCAACCCCCATAAGCCAACGTCTTGCTACGATGTTGCGCCAACGTTTGCCCAACCTTTTATTTGGCTATTTCTGACGTCAAGCCAACATTGAGCCGACTAAACCCCAACGTGAATACGACTTCGGGCCAACCTTGAGCCAACCTTGAGACAACCATGAGCCAACCTTGAGCCAACCTTGAGCCAACCATTACAAAAAAAAATGATTGATAAGTTGCATGGTGTTACAAAGTCTACCATACCGTCACGCAAACATTTCATACTTATCCTACACCTAATCCTAATCCTATTCCTATCAGAACCTATCCTATCGTCCTAACAATTTACTATGCCATCGGCTTAGTATATATATCCTATACATACTATGTACATTTGTTAATAGTTAGTAACTGCCGAGAGTAGATTGAGAGTAGATTCTAAAATAATCAGCCTTTGAATCATCATTCATAACACTATATTCGGGTGTCATTTATAGTTTTATAAATTATATAGAAAAACAAGGACAAGTTAACACTGTTTTTAATACAAATAATAGCAAAAATAGCAATTTTTTTTCTGTGCACTATTATGATCGTTTATAATCGATCATGAACCCCGATAGCGATTCTGCATTGGCCCAATGGGTGATTTCAAGTATGGTGTTTAGGGTTGGTGTTAGTGTTTATCAAACCGGCGTTTGTGTGTAATAAACACTTACACCGGCCTTAAAGACCATACTTGAAATCACCTATTGTTGGCCCACTTACGACGCATTGGGATCGATTGCGGAACGAACCTTTACCGATCATAAATCACTAATTAATAGGTGTATCAAAGTGAATAAAGAGGGGGCTGTGCAAAGGGGCTTTGCACCCCCAATATTTTGTTAATTTCGTAAATTTAATTTAATTGTATTAATTTACCAATTCAACAACATCATAATATAATGTACAATATTTCACAATTTTCCGTCATTTATTAAAAAGGATAGACATTGCATAGTATATTAGTCAAAACTAGCCCTTGAGCAACTATATAAGCAATACAAGTATATACTGCACATTATATTATCGATAATGTTACAACAAATTATATAGAAAACAAGGATATGATAACACTGTTTTCAATACAAATAATAGCAAAAATAGGAATTTTTTTGTTCACTATTTATGATCGTTTATAATCGATCATGAACCCCGATAGCAATACACAAATGTTTACAAAATCATATAATGTACAATATTTCACAATTTCCCGTCATTTATTAAACAGGATAGACTTGCATAGTATATAAGTCAAAACTAGCCCTTGAACACCTATATAAGCAATACAAGTATATACTGCACATTGTATTATCGATAATATTACAACAATCCAAAATGTTTCAAAAACGTTTTCATACATTGTTGGTAGAACATAATTAAAATATATTTGAATTATTGTACAATTTAAGACATCCATATCGTGACATTGTACATTTTAAGTCGCATGGAGATTCATCTAAAAATTACTGCCCAATGTATGAAATGGACTGTTTCCCTATATCTGTCTTGATTTAGCTATCTTGCATTTTGTTAATCAATTTCCCCCGTGAAATATATGGCAGTGGTTCAATCTTTTTTTCGTAATATTTGTATCTATATTACTACAAATGAAGTGCAATCCACTTGTGTTTTCATTAAAAGGATAGTTGAGTCTTGATAAAGCGAGTTCAGCTTTGGTGAGCTTTAGTAACTAAACCATGCATCATTACATTACAAACAGACAGTTATAACTTACTCCACCATGCTCGAAATTAATAACACAACCTTTCTAAAAAGAAGAAGCAATTTTGAAATTTTTTAGCGGCCCATTCAAAGTTATATTGTCTATTCCCTACAATTATTAAAATGTTAGGTTTATGGATATCTTAGGCTTTTCTGAAACAATTTTGATCAAATTAAGTTTATTCTGTCATTACAATTGCATGCTCTTTCAAACTCGACACTCCGTGTTTGATTATCTCATACAAATATTGTGTAACGGCCTCTATATACCAAAACTAACTCAACTATCCTTTAATACGAATCCTTGATACCAAAAACTGTTTTGTCGGTAACGATTTCTAAAACGCATGAATTTGGTATAATATATTTTCTTTACACCTATATGAAATGCGTCAATATTTGACCTCATTACTTTTAAATCTATGTGTAAATACTCTCTAAAAAGTGAGAAACCGGCTAAAATCATCTGCAAACAATCCCAAATGGAAATAATAACGTAGGTTTGGAAATCGTTTATACAAATGAGGAAAAACGCTGGTACCACTACAGATCATTTTGAAACTCCATAATGTAATCGGTAATCAAGAAGAAAAAACATCATAAGTTAGTGTGATATCGGATAAATACCCCATGACCAGGGGCATCGAGTGGGATGTGTACAAAGTCTATGCGAATTTATATGAACATGCACTATAGGGAAAAGTGTTGTAGTCCTTTGCGAAATCTAAGAAGATTCTGTTTGTAACAAACACTTCCAGCATTTTTGTCACTGATTCGTACATAGTTGATGAATTAAATCACCAATGCTATAAACTTCGCATTCATCAGCCTGCCCTAAAACCATACTGGTGTAGTGGTGTTCATAATATAATAACATAACTTGAACCGTGAACATTTGTAGACGTGGTGTGGCAAAATGTTCGCGTTCTCGTTTGTCCTTAATTAAGCAAGACAATTAATCCAATATTGCTGCGTTTTACCATTTACCTGTAGGAGTGGAACGTGTATGTAATTTTACTTAATATTACACGCATAATATTTGCATACATTACAGAAGCGGCCTATTGTATATCGTGGACTGCGCCCTATTGACCAGCATGCCTTGCTCCCAAGAAATCAGAAAGTGCAAGTGTGGATTGATTGTGAGTGTGTCCAATAACCCCCCGATGACCGGGGTAATAATAACTGTATTAAACGCTATATAAATCGAAACATTATTAAAATCTTATTTATATTTTCATTATAAATTATAATTTCATCAAACGATTATTTGGCTGCACATTCGTGAATGCTACCCAACTAACAATTGAACGTTTTCTGAACGTTCTAAACAGGTTCAAAGTTGGTATTTGGACGTTATGTGAAAACGTTTTAAAACGTGTATTTGTGAAAGATTGAAAACGTTCTTAGAACGTGCCAAATGGACCTTTTTAAAACGTTGCACGTTACCAAAAAACAATAAAAAACCTTTCATGTAATTGCTTTCAAGTGCAAGGACCAGCAGAAAAACCTGTCGGATGCTGGAGACGTTTTAAGAATGTTTTTTAAACGTTGATTAAAGACGAAGATCTACGTGACCTAATACAAACGTTTTGTAAAGGTTTTTGTAAACTTTGATTAAAGACGAAGACCTACGTGACCTAATAAAAACGTTTAGTAAACGTTTTGTGTTTGCTGGGTAGTGCCCGTAATTAATGTACTCGGGTGTCTATTCACGAAAGCTTATGTGTATGCACTTATTCGGAATTTGAAAGACCGAAAATGTTATGATTAATAATAAGTATTCATCATTTGTATCATAATTATGTTGCTATCATCGCTAGCCAAATCCCATTCAACCAACCAAAACGACACTACATAGTAAGTGAAACGTTGGCGTAACGTTGGCTTGCCTACCGGCGAAATGTGGTTGTTTGTAAAAGGTTGGTTTGACGTCAACTAGCCAACCAATATCCAACGTCGCTCATTGACCGAATGTTGTAGTAGGCGAAACGTTGGCCTAACGTTGGCTTGCCCACCGTCAAAATGTGGTTGTTTGTTAAAGGTTGGTTTGACGTCAACTAGCCAACCAATATCCAACGTCGCTCATTGACCGAATGTTGTAGTAGGCGAAACGTTGGTCTAATGTTGGCTTGCCTACCGTCGAAATGTGGTTGTTTGTTATAGGTTGTTTGACGTCAACTAGCCAACCAATATCCAACGTCGCCCATTGACCGAATGTTGTAGTAGGCGAAACGTTGGCCTAACGTTGGCTTGCCCACCGTCGAAATGTGGTTGTTTGTTAAAGGTTGGTTTGACGTCAGCTAGCCAACCAATATCCAACGTCGCTCATTGACCGAATGTGGTAGTAGGCGAAACGTTGGCCTTACGTTGGCTTGCACACCGTCGAAATGTGGTTGTTTGTTAAAGGTTGGTTTGACGTCAGCTAGCCCAACGTCGCTCATTGACCGAATGTTGTAGTAGGCGAAACATTGGCCTAACGTTGGCTTGCCCACCGTCAAAATGTGGTTGTTTGTTAAAGGTTGGTTTGACGTCAACTAGCCAACCAATATCCAACGTCGCTCATTGACCGAATGTTGTAGTAGGCGAAACGTTGGCCTAACGTTGGCTTGTCTACCGTCGTAATGTGGTTGTTTGTCAAACGTTGGTTTGACGTCAACTAGCCAACCAATATCTAACGCCACTCATTGACCGAATGTTGTAGTCGGCGAAACGTTGGCCCCACGTTGACTATCATACCGTCGAAATGTGGTTGTGTATTTAACGTTGGTCTGACGTTCACAAGCCAACCAATATCCAACGCAAGTCATTGACACAATGTCGTAGTGAAGAAACGTTGGTATAACGTTGGCTTGCCTCCCGTCGAAATTTGGTTGTTTGCCAAACGTTAGAACGACGTCAACTAGCCAACCAATATCCAACGCCACTCATCGACACAATGTCGTAGTAGGCGAAACGTTGGCCCAACGTTTGTTTTCGACCATAGAAATATGATTTTTCGTCCAACTATCACCCAACGTTGTTTCAACGTACATTTGCCAATCAGTTTGCCAACAGTCAACATACGACGTTGGCTTAACGTCGTTTTAACGTCAGCTCGCCGACTGCAACAATGTGGTTGTAAATTTACCTTAGGCCAACGTTGACTTAACGTTGTTTTGCCAACCGCGACGGTGCCGACTATAGACTACGTTGGGCCAACGTAGCATTGTTATCTGGGGGGGAACGGCGCTTTATCAGTCGCGCGCTAACACACGGAGAGAAGTCGAGGAGGCGCATAAATCACTGATTTTTAGCGGAATGAAGGAAAAAATCATAATTTTAATCCATCCGATAGTTGGATCACATATTGGAGAGTGAATCGGTGGTAAGTACCGTATCATATGTAAAGTTTTAAGCACAATTAGCGTGCACAAACAATATACATTTTCAGTCCCGTATCAGGAGAACCTAGAACGCTAGCGCTTCGCGCTAGCGTTCTCTTGAGTTAGTGTCAAAAGTGATGTCCGGACGTCAATCACTTTTATATAATATTTTGAAAGCAAATTTCACAACAATTAGGGCATTTGAATGGGAATTATTATTATTTCCCATGTTTTTTGTCGATGATCTTTCATATGGAATTGAAATCAACCAAATCCGTTGCAAATTATTTTTGGGGGGCACTTCGGAAAATACCAATACTCGACGCTCCCTTTAAGGCCACATCATCAGCAAATCTCAGAGCAGTAAGTGTTTCCCATCAATGTTTACTCCGCCATTTAAAGGGATAGATGAGTGTTCGTATAGAGGGCGCTGCACGAAATATTTTGCTGTGAGGTAATGACTAACTGAGTGTCAAATCTGAAAGAGCATTCAATTTTAATGACAGAGTAACATTTATTTGATCAAAATCGGTTCAGAGACGGCTGAATTATCCATAAATATAAAAATGTGTAATTACTGTGGGACCCCACAATAATTCAATAATTTTTAACCAGCCGTTGAAAGAAAATGCTTACACTTTTCAAACATTTTACAAAATATGTTTTTAAATAGTTGTTGATGATCTCTCTATGTAATCATTATTTTGTAAACCAATGGAGCCGCGAGCTATCGAATCTGGCTGACCTTTCTTCAGGCGTACGAATGACAACTGACTATACTCAACATAGAATAATAAACATACACAGGGTGGGTTAAAGTGCGACCAATGGGGGATACAATGGAGGAGGTGTAAATGTAGTAGCAGGCTAGAGTAGACAGGAACAAAATAAATAGTGCTGATGAGGGCTAATGGGGATGGGAGGATGAGTCAAGTGGTAGCTAGAAAGCTATGAGATGAGCAATGAAAGAACAGGATATGGAACAAAGGAGGTGTGAAAGGGGATGGTGGAAAGATACAATGAATGGCAAGTGGGAGGAGATTATAGTGCTGGGGTGCAAAGTTGAGTGGGATGGGGGGGGGGGGGGGGGATTACAAAGTGACACAAGTGCATATCAAAAAAGATAACACCGTGCTAACACCGAACTTGAAATCCCCAGTTCTTAATCCCTAAGGTATAGTGTTAGTTAACGGACAATTTTTACGTAATAATCATTATTTTAAGAAAATCACATGTTCTACATCACATGTTCATTTTGTTTTTATTAAAAATGGTTGAAACCAATGAGTTTTTAGAGAGCGCCCAAGGGTTTGAACGGCTCTTTTGAATGATAATAGGACTTTTACTTACCTAGTTGTTTGTAAGTCCAGTAACGACTCTTGTATTTCTTAAGGTATGTATTGATAGCTAAGTTCATGTTCCATTGCAAATTCTATCATTTTTTGAGTTCTTCCATTTCAATCTCCATAGCCAAATGATCCTATAATATTTTCTTTTCCCTTTTCAAATTGCCAATTGTTACATCAAAGTCCCCAACTATGTAAGTACCTGAATGATCTAAATTTATAATAGCCTTAAAACATATCTTTATAGAATTCCTCCACTATTGCATCATCATAATCACTTGTACCCAGGGAGCAAACACCCCCTTTTTTAGGATATCAAACATGGAATGTTATGAAAGGTTGTGCACCAGAAATGTCTTTTAGGACCTTCTAGGATCACAACCTAGGTGCACAATCTCGCGATCTAGCTACTGGAAGTCCACAAAACGCGTATGAACGATTTAACCCCTAATGTACGTAAATAGCGCCTTAAATCTTTAGGGTTCATGAAGGTTTGTCTCTGCTATTTTCACAATAACACTACAACGCATAATGATAATCATCAAATTGCTTCAGATTCGTGATCTGTAGGGTCTTGTGCATCGTTTGATACCAAATTTGACCGCATCATATCTTGGTTTAATGTGTCACGTGTCATTTTTAAGTCACGTGTCATACAAACAACAAGAAATGGCATGTTCAGTTATGTAAAAAAAAATGCATTGAAATGTTAAGACTATGTTAAACGTTACACACTTTTTATTTGGAAGTCTTCAAATGGCATCCAATGTTATTTTGGAAAGTTTTTCAAATGATATAAAAAAAGTAATAAAACAATAGAATACATAACGTATTAAAAACAATAAAATACATAATAATATGAGTTCTTGGTAGTGTATCTTTGGTATATGTTTTTACTAAATCATTGTAATAGAAGTAAACGCATTTATTTATTTCACATCTTGATAATGAAATGCACAGAATGTAGATATAGCAAATATATATAGACTATGGAATGCAAATATGTAATAGGCCTAAATATAGAATATCTATCATGAAAGAACCCTTACAATTTCGAACAACATAATTATACTGTTTGAATCCGTGACATTGCATTCTTGTCATTGATGGTGATTACAGCTCCTACGGAGAAGCATATCCTTTATTGAGAAAAGATCTTTAATAGCTTGTATATTGCAGCTTTCAAAGATTTGAATCCTCGAACTGGTCAGGATGATGGATTAAACAGCTATGGTTACATTAGGTGACTGCATGTGTCTCCAGGATTCATTAAAAATTGCCTTATATACTTGCCAATGACCACGAATATCTAGCCGTATTTTGTAATAAGTGCATTACCCATCACATAATGTAATGGTCAAAAGTGTCACACTAATTTCAAATTCGGGTGATGGCTACTAAATTACAGGTACTACCCGAGTTAAGATCCTTCATTATACAAACACATGTAATTATGTCGTCATTGACATTGGTGACAACTCTGAGAGCCACTTAATACCCGAAACCACAGATAATCAAGAAACCAGTCTTCAGATTTGTGGATTAAAGACTAGGACTCGGACATGAAAATTCCCTTCTATTAATTGATCACTTTGTCAAGTTGAATTAAGGGCAGATTTAAGCGGTTTATTCAAACACTGTTCTCACTGAGGAACCTCAGAGCGTTTCCTGTTAGTAGTTAACTGCAAAACATCTATGGTTCAAAAACTAAATGACTGTCGAGCACATCATTGTTACTATTTAGCGGATGATGTACTGTACATACATGTATGCTGTTTAGTTTTAGAGGGATATCATTTAGCCAAATTATTTAGTAGTATAAATCAACATATCCAAAAATTATAGTCTAGTGTATTTCACATTTGTGAAAATACCATAGAGTATATTATATTGGCATCTAAAAGGAACTTATTTCTTTATGTGATATATATCGCAAGAGGATGGTTGTTTAATGTGTCACTTTGTAGCTTGTTCCCTCTTTAAGGATATTCATCAGGCTAGCCTTGATAACGATACTAACCCCCTTCCTTGAATACAATGTGGGAATATAAGTGTACTTCTTGGCTTTTCTTCTTCGTATGAATGGTAGTTGTTAAGCTTTACAAGAATGTCATCTAGTCAGTGGGAAAAGACTCATCCCAAAAATATGTCAGCTTTCATACCCTGTTATTTTTTACTTTGTATTTCCAAACGATGTTGATACACCCTCTTATCCCAAGCCCCCTATTATAATATTGAGTGCCAATCGCAACCAAATTGTATGCAGGTTTGTAATGTTAAATGCGACAATGCATAACAAGAAAATTGATTTGTTTGAAATATTATACACAATAAAAAAGAAAGCAAATATGGTTTATAATCATTGTAAACATTATTGATTTTATGGTTATTTTATGTATCTTTATAGACCTGAAAATATTTACAAAGGCCTGAAATATTTTATAATGATTTTGCTTGTAATAAAGATTGGAAGGACACATGCCTTCCAATCATGAGGTCCCGAGTTCGGAACGAGAGAGTGCCCGGAAGGATGGAACGTGATTCTTTAGCACTGTATTTGCATACAAGGTGCCAGGCTGGAAGACTCCACAGGAAGTGGAAATGTGTACTTTGTGTGCTGGATCTATTACAGTATGTATCCAATGACTCTGGGAGTAAAAATAATGATGCGCCGCGAGCGTCAAATATACAGAATGTTCGCTATAGCAGCCACCTCATATGCTCATTGTCATTATAATTATTACAATTATTATTCTTATGTGTGTTCCTTGTTTCAAATTCTTTTGTTTTGTATTGTTTTATCATTTGTTTTGCCAGTGTATTGTTTTGTAATCATATTAATGCCATTCAACATTTAGTATATGTTTTTACACATATAAAATGTGTCATTCTATAACCTGAAACATTTTACATACATTTTTGTCCATACGAGTATGTGAAATTTCATTTTCTATGTCTGACACGTGACATATAAAGACACGTGACATATAAACCATAGATATAAAAAGGCACAATTCGGTATCAAAAGATGCACAAATATCTATCGAAGACATTTCCAAAGAAATGCGATGATAGCAGCAGTCGTATGGGTGTAATCGTTAAAATAACAGAGTAGAACATTCATGAACCCTAAGGATTTAAGGCGCTTTTAACGTACAGTAGGGGTAACATCCTTCATATGTGTTTTGTGGACTTCCAGTAGCTAGTTCGCGAGGTTGTGCACATAGGTTGTGCTTCTACAAGGTCCTAGAAGACAATTATGGGCCCCAACCTTTTATAACATTCCATGTCTGTAAAACCCCCTTTGCTCCCTGGGTATTGTGGATGCATAAGCTTGTATGAAGTACATTACATCTTTTCCTATCAGTTGTACTTTCATGACAGTTACCCTGTTTGAATAGATTTTGACTTATTTCACATAGTCTTTAACTTGAGTATGTTTTAACAATCAAATTCCTTAAATGTTGCTTGTAAGTATCGGTTTCCATGGTGGTGTATGTAATACGTGTGGTTTACGGGTACACCATGTGAGATGGGTGGATTGGTAAGTCCTGAAAAGGACTATGGTAGTCCTAGAAAGGACTGTTGGTGTAGTTCTGAAAAGAACTGTTGGTATTCTTTCTAGGAGAGTTCTAAAAAGAACTGTTGGTAGTCCTAGAAAGGACTGTTGATAGTCCTAGAAAGGACTGTTGGTAGTCCTATAAAGGACTGTTGGGATAGTCCTGAAAAAGACTGTTGGTATTCTTTCTAGGAGAGTCCTAAAAAGGACAATTGGTAGTCCTAGAAAGGACTGTTTTTAGTCCTAGAAAGGACTGTTGGGATAGTCCTGAAAAGGACTGTTGGTATTCTTTCTAGGAGAGTCCTAAAAAGGACAGTTGGTAGTCCTAGAAAGGACTGTTGATAGTCCTAGAAAGTCCTATAAAAAAAGTAATAAAACAATAGAATACATAACGTATTAAAAACAATAAAATACATAATAATATGAGTTCTTGGTAGTGTATCTTTGGTATATGTTTTTACTAAATCATTGTAATAGAAGTAAACGCATTTATTTATTTCACATCTTGATAATGAAATGCACAGAATGTAGATATAGCAAATATATATAGACTATGGAATGCAAATATGTAATAGGCCTAAATATAGAATATCTATCATGAAAGAATCCTTACAATTTCGAACAACATAATTATACTGTTTGAATCCGTGACATTGCATTCTTGTCATTGATGGTGATTACAGCTCCTACGGAGAAGCATATCCTTTATTGAGAAAAGATCTTTAATAGCTTGTATATTGCAGCTTTCAAAGATTTGAATCCTCGAACTGGTCAGGATGATGGATTAAACAGCTATGGTTACATTAGGTGACTGCATGTGTCTCCAGGATTCATTAAAAATTGCCTTATATACTTGCCAATGACCACGAATATCTAGCCGTATTTTGTAATAAGTGCATTACCCATCACATAATGTAATGGTCAAAAGTGTCACACTAATTTCAAATTCGGGTGATGGCTACTAAATTACAGGTACTACCCGAGTTAAGATCCTTCATTATACAAACACATGTAATTATGTCGTCATTGACATTGGTGACAACTCTGAGAGCCACTTAATACCCGAAAGCACAGATAATCAAGAAACCAGTCTTCAGATTTGTGGATTAAAGACTAGGACTCGGACATGAAAATTCCCTTCTATTAATTGATCACTTTGTCAAGTTGAATTAAGGGCAGATTTAAGCGGTTTATTCAAACACTGTTCTCACTGAGGAACCTCAGAGCGTTTCCTGTTAGTAGTTAACTGCAAAACATCTATGGTTCAAGAACTAAATGACTGTCGAGCACATCATTGTTACTATTTAGCGGATGATGTACTGTACATACATGTATGCTGTTTAGTTTTAGAGGGATATCATTTAGCCAAATTATTTAGTAGTATAAATCAACATATCCAAAAATTATAGTCTAGTGTATTTCACATTTGTGAAAATACCATAGAGTATATTATATTGGCATCTAAAAGGAACTTATTTCTTTATGTGATATATATCGCAAGAGGATGGTTGTTTAATGTGTCACTTTGTAGCTTGTTCCCTCTTTAAGGATATTCATCAGGCTAGCCTTGATAACGATACTAACCCCCTTCCTTGAATACAATGTGGGAATATAAGTGTACTTCTTGGCTTTTCTTCTTCGTATGAATGGTAGTTGTTAAGCTTTACAAGAATGTCATCTAGTCAGTGGGAAAAGACTCATCCCAAAAATATGTCAGCTTTCATACCCTGTTATTTTTTACTTTGTATTTCCAAACGATGTTGATACACCCTCTTATCCCAAGCCCCCTATTATAATATTGAGTGCCAATCGCAACCAAATTGTATGCAGGTTTGTAATGTTAAATGCGACAATGCATAACAAGAAAATTGATTTGTTTGAAATATTATACACAATAAAAAAGAAAGCAAATATGGTTTATAATCATTGTAAACATTATTGATTTTATGGTTATTTTATGTATCTTTATAGACCTGAAAATATTTACAAAGGCCTGAAATATTTTATAATGATTTTGCTTGTAATAAAGATTGGAAGGACACATGCCTTCCAATCATGAGGTCCCGAGTTCGGAACGAGAGAGTGCCCGGAAGGATGGAACGTGATTCTTTAGCACTGTATTTGCATACAAGGTGCCAGGCTGGAAGACTCCACAGGAAGTGGAAATGTGTACTTTGTGTGCTGGATCTATTACAGTATGTATCCAATGACTCTGGGAGTAAAAATAATGATGCGCCGCGAGCGTCAAATATACAGAATGTTCGCTATAGCAGCCACCTCATATGCTCATTGTCATTATAATTATTACAATTATTATTCTTATGTGTGTTCCTTGTTTCAAATTCTTTTGTTTTGTATTGTTTTATCATTTGTTTTGCCAGTGTATTGTTTTGTAATCATATTAAATGCCATTCAACATTTAGTATATGTTTTTACACATATAAAATGTGTCATTCTATAACCTGAAACATTTTACATACATTTTTGTCCATACGAGTATGTGAAATTTCATTTTCTATGTCTGACACGTGACATATAAAGACACGTGACATATAAACCATAGATATAAAAAGGCACAATTCGGTATCAAAAGATGCACAAATATCTATCGAAGACATTTCCAAAGAAATGCGATGATAGCAGCAGTCGTATGGGTGTAATCGTTAAAATAACAGAGTAGAACATTCATGAACCATAAGGATTTAAGGCGCTTTTAACGTACAGTAGGGGTAAAATCCTTCATATGTGTTTTGTGGACTTCCAGTAGCTAGTTCGCGGGGTTGTGCACATAGGTTGTGCTTCTACAAGGTCCTAGAAGACAATTATGGGCCCCAACCTTTTATTACATTCCATGTCTGTAAAACCCCCTTTGCTCCCTGGGTATTGTGGATGCATAAGCTTGTATGAAGTACATTTCATCTTTTCCTATCAGTTGTACTTTCATGACAGTTACCCTGTTTGAATAGATTTTGACTTATTTCACATAGTCTTTTACTTGAGTATGTTTTAACAATCAAATTCCTTAAATGTTGCTTGTAAGTATCGGTTTCCATGGTGGTGTATGTAATACGTGTGGTTTACGGGTACACCATGTGAGATGGGTGGATTGGTAAGTCCTGAAAAGGACTGTTGGTGTAGTTCTGAAAAGAACTGTTGGTATTCTTTCTAGGAGAGTTCTAAAAAGAACTGTTGGTAGTCCTAGAAAGGACTGTTGATAGTCCTAGAAAGGACTGTTGGTAGTCCTATAAAGGACTGTTGGGATAGTCCTGAAAAAGACTGTTGGTACTTTGCTGGATTTATATAACAATATTTACGGAAATATATTTACAGAACATTCAGAATTACCTCAGTTTTTAGCAAAATATTATTTTTCCCGAAGTAAAACATTAAAAACTCAAGCGCTTTTTACGCGAGCGAGACTTTCACTAGGCGATTGAACATAGCAGAAAATCAGATCGTTTGCGAACGTTGCCAATTTCTGGGCTGCGATATCATATAACGTGTAATATGCGTATCATACACGTAGTCTACGCCATTCGCAAATTAGCAACAAGAGCGCTAGGTTCAGTTCATCTGGTCCGAGCGAGTTAGGAAATTATCGGGAGATTATCAGCGCATTTTTTTGCCGTTTTTGCAGGTAATTGTTCTCGTATTTGTTTTAAAAGCCTTGCAAAACATGTAAGTAAAAAAAGAGATAGTCTAGAATATGTGTGATCGTGATAATCTTGCATTTTCGTTCCTTTTCGGCACTTTTTAAGAGTGCATGCAAGGCAGTTGGCGCGCGGCTAGCTAGCTACCTCTCTCGCAGCGCGAGGCCTGCCGAAACTCTGGCAGACCTTCTAGTGCGTGTTCCGTATCATTCAATTGACAGGGTTTTTTTTCCGACGCACATGTTCAATTTGCGTCTCTCAATTTGTCAAACAAGTCGATAATTTTGCGAAAATAACCACTCATACGGTAAAATATGTACTTTTACATTGGGCAATTTTCTAGATTTTTTTTTTCATTTCCGATGTTGCAAATTTCACATTGAAAATTCGGGCAACGGGAAATTTGATGATATCTAAGTTTGTGTTCTTTGCGCTCACGATCACTCCGGCTCGAAATGATCCTCACAGACGACTCGATTCCTGCAATATTTGTACGTTTTGACGTCAAATGTGTCAACTCCAATGTTGGCGCGCCATCTAGCGCACCTTTCCCTCTCATTTGCTGCGTTGGGAATGGCGAAAAAAATCCTTTTCTGGCCATTGCCTGGCTTATTCGAACATCCAAACGCTTGACACTCGGCATTTTAGCAAGCGAAGTGAAGCAAAATATAGCAGCCGCTTCACCGCGGTAGCGCGCGCAAAGTAAAGCTGATACATCACGCCGTCATGTGATCTTTCTCGCTAGCGTACAGAAAGTGAACAGTTACGATTCAAAACTAGTGACACTAAAAATTCGATTGTGACAGGTTTGGAGGGTGTTTTTGATTAAAAGTAGGTAGTTTTGGTCTTTGATTTATGTAGATTATGGTAGATTTGTTTTTAAATCGTCCGGACGTCTCCTTTAATTACCATGGGCTTTACGGCCTATTTAAGCTTTCTCTCTTTAATTGTCATGAGGGTGTTTTGCCTATACTGACGCGCTGGCAAGACGTGTTGTCAGTACGGGAAGCGACTGCCGATGATGAGTTGAAAACATCAGCAGTTCTCCCACCTGTCCACGTCGCTGGATGAGCTCGTATACGGCACTACGTTAGCAGGTTTGATAGATCTTAAAACAAACCTGGCTAAACAAGTGGTATTTACAATTTTGTAATAGTTCGACTAGAGACAATACAACTCTAGTTTTTTAGTTACACAATATTGAATTGTATTCATAGAATCTTTTGTCAATTTTATCTGATTGATTGATTGATTGATTGATTGTATTGTCCAAATTCATGGAAATTCTTTTTTCACTTGGTTACAGAGTATATATAACAGTACTGCATGTATAACAGCACAACAGTGTAACAATATTATAACAAACATAAATCAATTAAACACACTTAAACACACTTAAATTTACACATTACTCAGAATCAAAATTCAAAACAGTCGATTAACTTTAAATACTAACTGTGTATTAACGTTATCTAACTATGTTTCATTTCAATGTTCATACATAATTAATAATAAACATTATAAATCACACTGATTTCCTGATATTCAAAGTGAGCATCGATAGCAATTACATAATGGATATAACGAGTGTATGTTTATGGGGACATAATGAATTTAAAGTGCGAAAAGCAAAGTGGGGGCGTACTGAGTGAGTAATTATGTAACAGGGCCCGTATTCAATTCCGTACTTAAGTACAAAATGTAAGCAATTTACTTAGTATTTGGCTTAAGTAAATTACTTAGCCAAAATTGAGATTCAATTCATCGGCTAAGTATTTTACTAAGTAAAGTATGATTTTGTCTTAGTTAATTACCTAAGTACTTTACTTAAGCAAGGTTGCTATTCAAATCCCTCATTGTGACTAAGTAATTTGCTTAAACTTAGGAAAATTATTAGGACACTTAAGCATAGCTTAACGCTGGAATTAGTGGGAAACGGGTATTTAATATGGTGGTGAAACGACATTAAATGCTCCGAAATAGAAATGCAACCCCCTTCCCCTGAAAGTTATAATTTAAGATGATATAAGCGCATTATCAAAGCAAACTGTGCGTAGTGCGCTTCAATTCAGGCGCGTTAAGAGTCGTTGCGCTCATGAAATCACAGATTTATACGCGCCAAAAGGCTGTGTACAGTGCACTATTAAGAACAAAAATAGTGAATTGCAATCTTACAGGGAAAAGAAAAAAATTCAAGCTGTTACCGAATATTATCTGCTTGATTTGTTCATCTTTTGTTTGCTTGTATGGATGTTGTGGATATAATGTGATCTACTATTGTAATCCATGCCATTTTGGTGGACATATTCTTCAAACATTGCAAGTGATATATTTATGGGACATTAAATAATGGTCACAGCCGGCGGGTAAGTTATTGTTAATTCTTCTTTATCATACAAGTATATTCCATGTTTGAACATAGTTTGCTGGTTCGTTATTGGACTGGTCAGAGGCATCATTATGGATCATATTATGTACAAAATCAATAACTGTCTCCACTTTCGGAGCTTCAAACGATCAACTTTCACAAGAGCATAGCCTAGATCAATTAGTCCTGCAGATTATGGATCCGACAATCGACATGGCATACCCCATATAAACTCAAGAAAACCATAAGCAAGCAGTGCTTTTATTCCTCGACTTTGATGTTTTTCTGCTCATGTTGA
Organism: Echinarachnius parma; assembly: GCA_037951105.1. NCBI lineage: Eukaryota > Metazoa > Echinodermata > Echinoidea > Clypeasteroida > Echinarachniidae > Echinarachnius > Echinarachnius parma. The sequence continues at coordinate 9,807 of JBAMJV010002966.1, read as the reverse complement.
AGCTTTGACTGCTCCGCCTTATAATACCGTAATAACGTAACGTTTCAATCAAGATTGCTGTTATGATCATGCAATTCTGTTTTAACACATGAATTCCCATTGACAAGCGTCGCACAAAATTGGTTTGCGATTTTGTTTTAAAACATGATTTTAACACGTGAATACCGGCCCAGGGCCGGTATTCAATACCGTACTTAGAATAAGTAAGAAATTTACTAAGTAAATTGCTAAGCTAAGAACTTTACTTATCTCGTATTCAAATCGCATTTTAGACTTTTACTTACATAAGACAAAATCTAAGTAAAATACTTGTGAAGTCACAATGGTTTGTAAATTAGTACTGATGGTATCCGCGAACCATTTTGTGCGACGCTTGTCTATGGGAATTCACGTGTTAAAACAAAATCGCAAACCAATTTTGTGCGACGCTTGTCAATGGGAATTCATGTGTTAAAACAGAATTGCATGATCATAACAGCAATCTTGATTGAAAGTGAAACGTTACGTTATTACGGTATTATAATGGAGCAGTCAAGGCTTCAAAATGAGCAGAAAAACATCAAAGTCGAGGAATAAAATCACTGCTTGCTTATCGTTTTCTTGAGTATGAGGTATGCCATGTCGATTGTCGGATCCATAATATGCAGGCCTATTGATCTATAGGCTATGCTTTTGTGGTAGTTTGATCGTTTGAAGCTCCGAAAGTGGAGACAGTTATTGATTTTTGACATAATATGATACATATGATGCCTCCGGTCCAATAACGAACCAGCAAACTATTTTCAAACATGGAATAAAGGTACTTGTATGATAAAGAAGTATTAAAAATAACTTACCCACCGGCTGTGACCATTATTAATGTCCCATAAATATATCACTTGCAATGTTTGAAGAATATGTCCATCAAAATGGCATGGATTACTACAATAGTAGATCACATTATATCCACAACATCCATACAAGTAAAAAAAAGATGAACAAATCAAGCAGATAATATTCGGTAACAGCTTGATTTTTTTCTTTTCCCTGTATGATTGCCATTCACTATTTTTGTTCTTTAATAATAGTGCACTGTACACATCCTTTTGGCGCGTAGATCTGTGATTTCATGCGCAAAACGACTCTTAATGCGCCTGAATTGAAGCGCACTGCATGCGCACATTTCGCTTTCATAATGCGATTATATCATCTTAAATTATAACTTTCAGGGGAAGGGGGTTGCATTTCTATTTTGGAGCATTTAATGTCGTTTCACCACCATATCAAATACCCGTTTCCCACTAATTGCAGCGTTAAGCTATGCTTAAGTGTCCTAATGATTTTCCAAAGTTTAAGCAAATTACTTAGTCACAATGAGGGATTTGAATAGCAACCTTGCTTAAGTAAAGTACTTAGGTAATTAACTAAGACAAAATCATACTTTACTTAGTAAAATATTTAGCCGATGAATTGAATCTCAATTTTGGCTAAGTAATTTACTTAAGCCAAATACATAATGGGTATAATGAGTGTATGTTTATGGGGACATAATGAATTTAAAGTGCGAAAAGCAAAGTGGGGGCGTACTGAGTGAGTAATTATGTAACAGGGCCCGTATTCAATTCCGTACTTAAGTACAAAATTTAGGCAATTTACTTAGTATTTGGCTTAAGTAAATTACTTAGCCCAAATTGAGATTCAATTCATCGGCTAAGTATTTTACTAAGTAAAGTATGATTTTGTCTTAGTTAATTACCTAAGTACTTTACTTAAGCAAGGTTGCTATTCAAATCCCTCATTGTGACTAAGTAATTTGCTTAAACTTAGGAAAATCATTAGGACACTTAAGCATAGCTTAACGCTGGAATTAGTGGGAAACGGGTATTTAATATGGTGGTGAAACGACATTAAATGCTCCGAAATAGAAATGCAACCCCCTTCCCCTGAAAGTTATAATTTAAGATGATCAGCGCATTATCAAAGGACAAAGCGAACTGTGCGCTTCAATTCAGGCGCATTAAGAGTCATGAAATCACAGATCTACGTGCCAAAAGGCTGTGTACAGTGCACTATTAAGAACAAAAATAGTGAATTGCAATCTTACAGGGAAAAGAAAAAAATTCAAGCTGTTACCGAATATTATCTGCTTGATTTGTTCATCTTTTGTTTGCTTGTATGGATGTTGTGGATATAATGTGATCTACTATTGTAATCCATGCCATTTTGGTGGACATATTCTTCAATCATTGCAAGTGATATATTTATGGGGCATTAAATAATGGTCACAGCCGGCGGGTAAGTTATTTTTAATACTTCTTTATCATACAAGTATATTCCATGTTTGAAAATAGTTTGCTGGTTCGTTATTGGACTGGAGGCATCATATGGATCATAATTATTATGTCAAAAATCAATAACTGTCTCCACTTTCGGAGCTTCAAACGATCAAACTTTCACAAGAGCATAGCCTAGATCAATAGGCCTGCATATTATGGATCCGACAATCGACCTTGCATACCTCATATAAACTCAAGAAAACCATAAGCAAGCAGTGATTTTATTCCTCGACTTCAATGTTTTTCTGCTCATTTTGAAGCTTTGACTGCTCCCTATAATACCGTAATAATGTAACGTTTCAATCAAGATTGCTGTTATGATCATGCAATTCTGTTTTAACAACATAATTCCCATTGGCAAGCGTCGCACAAAATTGTTTTGCGATTTTGTTTTAACACGTGAATTCCCATAGACAAGCGTCGCACAAAATGGTTCACGGATACCATCAGCACTAATTTACAAACCATTGTGACGTCACAAGTATTTTACTTAGATTTTGTCTATATATATATATATAGTAAGTAAAAGTCTAAAATTCGATTTGAATATGAGATAAGTAAAGTTCTTAGCTTATCAATTTACTTAGTAAATTTCTTACTTATTCTTAGTACGGAATTGAATACCGGCCCAGGGGTCTAATAAAGCATGTATACACAACGAGAGCTTATTATAATTCACATCTTGCACATTTATACTTCAAGTATATACTTCAATTCAGTTGTCTATCAAAAGCATTCAAAACTACTGTATAATTAATGTTTGAGTTGTACATATTCTTCCAATGAATATTACTAATAAAATATAACGTTAACATCCAACATACATATTCAGAGTATGTCATAGTGAATATCAAAAAAGAAAGACACCTTAACGCCCCCTTCATATTACCTTCAGTGGTCATCTCATCTCACCACTTTACTTTTGAACATATGGATAGAGTCGGGGACAAACGAATTTCTAAAGCGAACTCTCTTGGTGCGTGGGACACAAAGGCGAACACCGGATCTATTGAAATTAAAAATACTAAACAGAGGATGGGTTGGATCTTTCATTATACGCACAACCAGTGGGTAAAGTGGTGAGATGAGATGACCCCTGAAGGTAATATGAAGGGGGCGTTAAGGTGTCTTTCTTTTTTGATATTCACTATGACATACTCTGAATATGTATGTTGGATGTTAACGTTATATTTTATTAGTAATATTCACGTGCCCCCCCCCCCCCCCATCGCCCCCCCCCCCCAATCGTTTGGCAAAAAAAAAAAAAAAATGATGACCCGACATTAAGCCAAATGTGTCTATATCATTCATTATTATCATGTTTTATTTAATGTGTGCTGAAAATGATGTAATCAACGATAATAACCAAGAATATAACAGTCGTTCCCTAGTACTAGCAATAGCGCACCTATATCAGTTTGAAGAATCCTTCCAATATAGCGCCTTATGCAAATTTTCAGTCCCGTGCGCGAGGATCGACGCTCACCGCATTTCAGAAGACATAGAGCGCGTATAGCTATAGGCCTAACAAACTTCCTAGCGCATGGTAAATCGTCCATCATAGTATCATACCAAGGGCCTTTTTAGGATCTTGAATCAGCCTCCCGCTTTTATAGATAATTTTGACCATTTGACGCCTCCATGCAGGCTATAAAGGAGCATATATAGCTGCACTACGTAGTCCTAAATGTCTAGGTAAAGACAAACTCCTTTACTAAATTATTCACTCCAAATGCACCCGTTCCATTAATTAATGATGCATATATCTAGGCATAAGTTGATGATAATGATTGAAGGAGCACCAGTCATCTTCTTCAGGGTCGACATATGCATTCGTTGAGCATAGGCCTACTGAAACATATATAGACCCAGTTTACAGTGAAAAAAAGGCCGGGCCGAGACGCGTCACTGTAAACGCTCAAAAGGCCAAATGCGGGGGCAAAAGTGGCCGCGCATAATTTGGCCCCGCTCTGGAGGTAGTCTCGGCCGCGGCCGAGACGCGTCTCGGCCCCGCTTTTTCTCACTGTAAACGCACGCATGTGGCCAAATGCTGTACCAAATTGCGAAAACAATTCATTGCAAATAACGCGCCTTTGTTCTGTGACCCCTAGCGCGCCCCAAAAATAATGGTTTGTTTACATGCAGAGCGCCACTACGACAAGATATTGAAAGGGCGGCCGGGCCGAGACCGCCACTGTAAACGCACAAAATTGGGGGGGGGGGGGGGGGGGGGTGGGGGGCCGAGTACAGCAATTTAAGCAGGGCCGAGCCGCGGCTCGGCCCGGCCCTGCACTGTAAACGGGGTCTAACTCAAGGGACCCGTGTCATGGGTCTAGTCACGCGGTACTTGAAAAATGGGTGACAACAGGCAGGGGATGGGGAGGGGGACATGCCCCTCCATACATTATGTATGTTTGATTCTATAGCTTGAACTACGAATCATATATTTTGGTCTCGGGTATGCGCCAAATCGCACAATTTAAAGCCCCAAATTTGCAAAAGCTCCCTACAATGGGAGGGGGCATCCCCTCCCATGGCGTCGATCCTGGGGCTGGGTTGAGGTCGCCCCCCCCCCCCCCCAATAATTCCAAAAATGAGGAAGAAAAACATCGAATAATATAATGCCAAAGAGGGGAAAGACACATTTATCAATAATTAATCTTCAAAATAGCTGTGTTTTTTTGGTTTGAAAAGGACTGTAAATCTCGTTTTTTGCCGCGCGCTCTCATATTGCAAGTTTCATTTCGGTTGCGGGAACTCACCTTTCGAACTGTGTTGGGCCAAAGAGGTACGATAGTACCTCCTTGGTTGGGCAGTGTAATTTCTCAAACGCACACCTCAAACGAAGTTTATTTAACCCTCATCTATAGCACACCGTCACAGAAAATAAAATAATCTGAAATAATATATCTATTAGTAAATTCGGTCCATATGCGCTGAACGCAAATCAAATTGGAATATCATGTCCCCCCACATTTGAAAGTGGAGGAGATTGTCCCCCTCCCTTTGTCATTATGTATGTTTGGTTCCATACTTCATATGACGTGAAATTTCTGTCTTAGGTGTGCACCAAATCGCACAATCTCACGTCCCAAAATACAAAAGCTCCCTACTGTGGGAGGGAGACACCGGCCCCTCCCACACCCTCCCCCATCGGGTCGCTTCGCTTCCTTGCAATGTCTCCCTTCCACCTTTGAGAAGTTGTTGACGCCCTTGCTTAGTTTCATTGGAGCTCAATGCCCTAGACTATATCGATGGCTCTATAGTATACAGGATCACGTGGATCCATCTCATGCAAGGCTCAATCTTTCCTCGCTATTCCCGTTTAAAAATACGTTACGAGTATAGGTTCACTATTTGTATTACCTATACAATTGTAACACCCATGATTAAGAAAATGATTAAGACAATAATGACCATACTTCTACAGTGATATTTTAAACACCCATTTCAAAAATGTATCCACGTGGGAGGGGGTAAACACCCTCCCACACCCTCCCCCAAATAAGTGTAGACAAGCACGGATATATAAGACGTGAGCATATTTGAGTCTGGTGTGTGTCTGGTGTGTCTGGTTCGATTGTGTTTGTATACTTTATCATGAGGGAGATGATTTAAGTCCTGATTTCTTTAATTCAGTATTATCAAATTTCCTTCCAAGGTATGCACCAGATTGCATTATTTCAAGTGAAAATTTGCAAAAGCTCCCTACCGTGGGAGGGGTGTCCCCCCCCCCCCAATCCGTTGACCCTCGCTACGCCACTGCGCACAACCTCAACTAGTAGGCCATCACCATATAACTCTTCCATGTTCAGTGAGATCACAGAGCATCAACAAGGCTTCCCATTTATAAACAAATATGCACGACTTGGATTTCTATGAAAAAGTAATGAGCAGGAACAACGATATTTCAAATCGCATAAACTAAGATAAATTGAGTGTTTCATGAAAAGAAAGGCGTCGATACAACGCCTTATATTCCAAAGTTTATGTTATTATTTGTTTCGTTTCAATCTGATGTAGATAAAAGGGTGCAATTTAAGGTTAAAAATATGATAATAAAACAAGAATTTAATGATTCATGTTTTCCTTATAAAATAATATATCAAATGTGCTTGCGTCTCGGTAATTTTTACATCATTGGAAAGAGAAAAGTATTGGCTCGGATACTACTCCATTCATATATTCATTCATTTTTTAGAATAGTCAGGAGCTAGTAAAATATCACAAGATGTTAAAAAATTACTGTGAATTTTCACATTCCAGCTCTGTGTTTGGCTTATTCAACATCACGCGCGACTTGTAGGCTATTCAACCAAGACCGCATGGTGACAAACCGGGCAATGTCAGGTGCGAATGACTGTTGCTATGGGCCCGTTACCTCAGCAACAGTGGTCAGTAGTTGAATGAGCCAATCACAGAGCTGGAATTTCGGAAATCGTAGTAAGTGTTTGATCCCGTGTGATATTTTGCTAGCTCCTGACTGTTCTAAAAGGTTAATAACTATGTTAATCGTTTTTCATCAAAAACGAGACTTTACCCTTTCCAATGATGTAACATTTACCGAGATGCAACCATTTATAATAAGGTATATTACGATATGATTGTGTGGAAAAATTTTGCTTTTCGTATTCTCTTTTTAACCTTGAAATTCACCCTCACCCTTTTATCTGTGACAGGTTGATACAAAATAAATAATAATATGAACTTTAATATGTTAGTCGTTTAATGAACACTTTTCTTTTTATGGAACATTCGATTTATCCTAGTTATTTCAATTTAAAACATCGGAGTTTTAGCTCAGTACGTGGAAAGATGACACGTACAGGTCGGTCAATTAATTATGAATTCTTCAATTCTCATTATCTCGGCGAGTGCATTCAAGCTGTGTTAGGGAGAGCGGTACCAATGATTCTCTGAGCTATTTTCCGAGGTCTGTCTAGCGATTTCTTACTATTACATGTTAGGTTGCCATAAAAGCAAATCAAGCTAAACAAAAGAATGGACTGAATTATTGACTTATAGAACAACACAAGAAGAGTATTATCTAAGTGCATTTTCTTGAGTTGTCTCAGGAAATATAATCTCTGGTTAGATTTCTTTTATATGGCATGTACATTGCTTGACCAGTCCAGATTGTTTGTTATGGTAGTACCCAGGTATTTATATTCCTTCACTTGATCAACAACATCATCATGTATGGTAAGAGGTACATGGTCATCTGGTACGTTCTTACGGAAGTCTACAATCATTTCCTTAGTTTTTGACACATTGAGTTGCAATAAATGTGAGTCACCCCATTCCACGAAAGAATCAAGTACCGTGAAGTAGGCAGTTGGCATCACTGGAGAGGTATCCCGTGATGACTGTGTCATCGGCGTACTTGATGATAGTACAGTTGGCCTCCGTGGCCTCCGTGTACTTGTGTACAATGAGAAGAGCACTGGGGAAACACACACTCCTGAGGCACACCAGTACTAACTACACGGTTGTCAGAAACAGTTTGACCCATTTTCACATGAGGTCTATTCAACATAAAATCATGAATCAGCAAAACAATCTGCGGGTGTACATTAATTTGTATTAACTTCCTTGAAAGCAAGTGAGGGATGATAGTATTGAATGCACTAGAAAAGTCAATAAAAACTGATCTAATGTATGTCCTAGCAGTATCTAGATGCGAATACATCTTATGCAAGAGAAGCAGGACTGCATCTTCCACACCCCTGTTTTCTCTGTATGCAAATTGCATTGGGTCTAGGTGAACCTTGCTTTAACAGACATTTCGAAATTATTTTCTCAAAACATTGAAATCCCCGGCGATGAAGATTGGCGCATCGGGTGACTTAGATTGCTGTTTCTGAACATTATCTGCGATGGCGTCACTGGCTGCAGTCACGTCAGCTCTGGGATGGATGTAGGCAATAATGACGAAGATCTGAGGGAATTATCTTGGCAGGTAAAACGGCCGAAGACCGACGGCCAGTAGCTCAACATCAGGTTGCCACGATGGCAACTAATCTTTGATATCTTAAATACATACTTAGAACATAACTGACAAATAATCATCTGGAATTATTGCTTATTAGAGTCTATAGCCACTGAAAATCAATAATATTCAAACATATGCAAGTTAGGGGCAGCCATCTTGGATTTCAGGGTGTTACACATATATGGCACTTACAAACGAGCACCGGAAATGGAATCCTTGCCCCAAAATACCCGAGAATACTTGTTTTGATAAATTTGTTACTATTCCTAGATAGAAAATGACCCCTGACCTTATTTCACATTTATGCAAATTAGCTAATTAACTTTATAATGCTTATACAAAAAGTTGCCGAAGGTTGCCAAGGTGGCAAACAAAATTTACATAATTATCACTTTATTAGGCGAATTCCGCCAACAAAGAAAAGGAAATACATATCCCAGGACACTGGCATATAATTGCCAGCGCAGGGCAGTAAATTAGTATAATAAACAATAATAGAATACATTACAAAATATATCTAACACTTAATTAAGTAACTAGCTAACATTAAAGGGATAGTTGAGTTTTGGTATAGAGGGCGCTACACAAAATAATTATATGTGAGATAATGGAAAACAGAGTGTCAGATTTGAAAGAGCATACAATTTGAATGGCAGAATAAACTTTATTTGATCAAAATCTGCTCAGAAACGGCTGAAATATCCATTTAAAATAACCATTTGTAATAAATGTGGGGCCCCACAAGTATTCAATAATTTTGAACCAACCGTTAAAATTTGTTTTAAAATGCTTCCTCTTTTAAAAAAAATTCAAAAGAGGTTTTTAGATAGTTGTTGATTATCTCTCTATCTAATCACTATTTCCACAAAGCATCACATGCATAAAATTAAAATTGTTTAAACAAATGCGTTTTTTTAAACGCCCTCTTTAGTTTAAACAGCTCTTTTTGAATGATAACGGGCTTTTTACTTACTCGTTTGTAATTTTTTTATTCTGTTTGAGCATGGTGGAGTTATAACTACATAATGGTGCATATTTTGGTTACTAAAATTTAGTTTGACTAAAACTGAAGTCTCTCTACTAGAACTCAACTATCCCTTTAAAGGGGTAGTACAGTTTTGGTAAGGCTGAACTTTAGTAACCAAACGTGGACAGTAACATTATAAACTAATAGTTATAACTCCACCATGCTCGAAAGGTATACATAATTACAAACGACTAAGTAAAAAGCCCGTTATCATTCAAAAGAGCCATAAAAACACAAGAGGGCGCTTTCTAAAAAGGCATTGGTTTGAACCATTTTTCATACAAAATTGTGCATGTGATGTTTTATTGAAATAATGATTAAATAGAGAGATCATCAACAACTATTTAAAAAACACTTTTGAAAATTTTTGAAAAAGTGCAAGCATTTTTTTAATTTTTTGAAAAATGCGTCTCATTATTTGGGCCCTAAATAATTATTAGATCAGATATATTTATTGATATTTCAGCCTTTTC